>ML682181.1:580655-617501 GCA_007922195.1 Podocnemis expansa | reverse complement strand
GGATGGTCTGTCGTTCGCCCTCCTGGCCCTGGACCAGGAGAAAGCGTTCGACAGGATGGACCACGGGTATCTCCTGGGCACCCTGCGGGCGTTTGGCTTTGGGCCCCGGTTTGTGGGGTTTCTCCAGGTGCTGTACGCCTCCGCGGAGTGTCTGGTCAAGCTCAACTGGACCCTGACCGAGCCTGTCAGCTTCGGGCGAGGAGTGCGTCAAGGCTGTCCGCTGTCGGGCCAGCTGTACGCTCTGGCCATCGAGCCCTTCCTCTGTCTCCTCCGTCGGAGGTTGACGGGGTTGGTGCTCCCTGAGTCAGAGCTGCGGCTGGTCTTGTCGGCGTACGCCGATGACGTACTCCTCGTGGTCCAGGACCCGGGCGACCTGGTGCGGTTGGAGGCTTGTCAGGCCATCTACTCGGCAGCCTCCTCCGCCCGGGTCAACTGGGTCAAGAGCTCTGGCCTGATGGTAGGGGCCGGGTGGCCGGTCGGCTCCCTCCCACCCGCGCTTCAGGCCATCCGGTGGAGCGCGGGTCCGCTGCTCTATCTGGGCGTTTACCTTTCTGCCCCCCATCCCTCCCCGGGGGAGAACTGGCATGAATTAGAGGGCAGGGTTGCTGACCGGCTCCGGAGCTGGACAGGACTGCTGCGGTGCCTCTCCCTTCGGGGTCGGGCACTGGTCGTCAACCAGCTCGTCCTGTCCATGCTCTGGCACCGGCTCAACACCCTGAGCCCACCCCCGGGTTTCCTGGACAGCCTCCAGAAGACAATTCTGGAGTTCTTCTGGCCAGGACTGCACTGGGTCTCTGCAGGGGTTCTGAGCCTTCCCCTGGAGGAAGGGGGGCAGGGCCTGTGCTGCGTCCGCAGCCAGGTCCACACCTTCCGCCTCCAGGCCCTGCAGAGACTCCTTTATGGTGCAGGTAGTCCGGCATGGAGCCACTTGGCACGCACATTCCTCCGCCGCTACCGAGGGCTCCGATACGACCGGCAGCTCTTTTATCTCGAACTGAGACGTTCTCCGCGAGACGTCTCCGAGCTGCCGGCCTTCTACCATGACCTCCTCCGGACCTTGAGGCTCCTTGCAGCCTCCAGGTCGGTTATACCCACCGAGGGGGAGGACTTCCTCGCGGAGCCCCTGCTACACAACCTCCATCTCGGTGTGCAGGTGGCGGAGGCCCCCTCCGTGAGGCGGAGGTTGGTCATGGCAGGTGTCACCCGGGTCGGAGATCTCCTGGACTATGCCCGGGGGGACTGGGTGGATCCCCATGAGCTGGCTCGGCGCATGGGGCTCTCCACCCCTCGCACCCCCCAGCGCCTACTCCAGGAGGTGAGGGCTGCTTTGCCTCCTGCTGCTCGGGCCTACCTCGGGCGGGTCCTGCGAGAGGGTACTCCCCGCCCCCCTCTCAGCCCTGGCCCTCCAGAACTCATGATCGGGCCTCGGCCCCATCAGCCCCCCCGGCCATCCCCGCCCCATGCCCCGAGCCGGCTGCTGAACCTGCAGCCGGCCTCTTTCCGAACCGCGCCCCGTAAACATCTCTACACGCTCGTGCTCCATACCATTCATTTCCTCGCCCTAGCGTCCCGCCCTGACACAAAGTGGCGGGAACTGATTCCACCCGCGGTGGGCGAGGAACCCCGGTGGACCAGTCTGTATGCCACCCTCACCCCAAGGCCCGCCGGGGACATCAGTTGGCGGCTCCTTCATGGAGCCGTGAGCACGGGCGTGTTCTTGGCGCGGTTCACCCCTCGCCCCGACACCTGCCCCTTTTGCGGTGCGAGGGAGACCCTGGCGCATGTCTATTTAGACTGCGTCAGGTTGCAGCCCCTTTTCCGGCTCCTCCAGAACCTCCTCTTGAGGTTCTGGCTGCACTTCTCCCCACACATGTACCTCTATGCACTCCCCATCCGTGGCCCCACTAAGTCGCGGGACCTCCTCGCCAACCTCCTCTTGGCTTACGCGAAGGTAGCCACATATAAAACTCGGGAGAGGAGGTTGGCAGAGAGAGGGGCCTGCGACTGTGGGGCCTATTTCCGCTCCTTCGTCCGTGCACGTCTCCGGGCAGAGTTCCTCTGGGCAGCGTCCGCTGGCTCCCTCGACACCTTTCGGGAGCAGTGGGCGCTGTCTGGGGTTCTCTGCTCGGTATCCCCTTCCGAAACCCTTGTTTTGAACCTGTAACCTTCACACCCGTCCCTGTTTTCTCTTTCATTGTCCCCCGGACTTTTTTGAAGCCCTGCCTTGTGCCGCTTCCCCTCAGGCTGGGGGAAGGGTTTTAGAAGTGGGTGGGCTTGCGCCCACCCACTCCTCAGGTCACTTCAATAGGACCAACTCCTTCCCTCTCAAACTCCCCTGTTTGCAGTCCCCTGTTCTCAAGCCACAACAGCATTGTTTCAAAACAACTGTTTTGAAACAACATGTCCAAACGGTCTTATTTCAAAATAACCATTTCAAAATAACAGCCGTTTTGATAGCAGGCTTTTCCTTATTTTGAAATGTCATTTTGAAATAAGGGTTTTATTTTGAAATAAAACTTTGTGTGAAGACATAGCCTAAGTGTAGACATAGCCAAGTGGACTGGTACATTAAACAGTAATACGTGAACATAGGACCAGATGGGATTCACCCAAGAGCTCAGAAGGAATGCAAAAGAGAAATTGCTGAACTACAACTGTGGAATTTAATTTATTATATTGAAATCAGGTTTTGTACCAGGTGACTGGGTGATAGCTAATATAATATTAGTTTTTAAACAAGAACTCCAGAGCTGATCCTGGCAATGACAGGATGGTAAGCCTAAGTTCAGTACTGTGGAAAATGGTTCAAAGAATAGGAACGTCTCCACATGAGTTGAGATTACTCATAGAGAGCTATCAGATCATGGCTGGTGATGAAAGTCGTAATAAAGACACTGTTATTTATTCCTTCTTATAATACAAAAAGAGGGATTACTACCTGAAATTCATTTGGAACATTTATAAAACAAATTAAACTAAGTACTTCTCCACACTCTGTAGAGGCAACCTGTGGCTCTCCTTGCCAGAGGATGTTGTGAAAGTCAAGAATATAACACAGTTCAAAAAATAATTAGATAAGTTCATGGAGGATAGGTCCATCTATGGTTATCAATACACATAACCTAAGAGTCACTAAAACTTGCATCTGACAAAGTGGGTTGGAGCCCACAAAAGCTTGTGCCCGAAGAAATCTGTTAGTCTATAAGGTGCCACAGGACTCTTGCTACTTTTACTAAAGCTTCAGCTTCCAGAAGCTGGGACTGGATGAAATTTTAACCCAAATTAAAGTATTTCCTTTTCATCCATTTTGGGGTGATGGATTTTCATAGAAAACTGATTATATTTCACTGAAAGATTTGTTTCCTTGGCACTGCTCAACTGCAGCATCCTGAGTCCCCCAGGAAAATGGAAATCTTTTTTGTTAGCCTCTCCCTTGTAACAGCAAGGAAAGGTAACAGCAATGAAGATTGTTGTGACTGAGTCTGTGGCTACACTTCAGGTATGGAAATTTCTAAACATCTTGCCAGCTCTATGGCTGGGGTTACGCTCCTCAACAGATACTCTAACCAGCCTTCCCATCTTTGTTCTGCCTGCTCCACTATATAGAACAAAACCTTCAGCAGACTCATTCAGTTGTGTCTACTGTGAATAGTGCTGGGGGCACAGCTTTGATGAACTTGTGCTCCCAGGGAGCTGGCAAGGGTGCTGGAGCAGATATGGAGGCACAGAGATTGTGGGTGTAAGGGCCTAGCTATCAGGGAATCACTGAAATTGGTGCATAACTATGGAGATCCATGAATGCTGGGTCCCTCTGTTTATATCTCAGGGAGAAGGAAAGTTATCTCCTGCTGGAACAGTTGAATGGAAATTTCCACGTGAGGAGATGTGTGGAGTCTTCTTTCCCCAGACTGAAACCTGGGCTTGTGAAAGTTCCTGGGAAGATTCCTTACCATATATAATTATTATTAGCCTATTATAGTGTATTGCAACAAGATTATAGCTGTAACAACATCATCAGCACTACTCAGCCATCTCCAAGGGTGCTCTGTGACCCCTCTGAGCCATGAACACACTGTAGATGGACTAGATGACAGGGACATAGACTGCAGAAGGTTTTGCACTGCAAACAAATTTGGTAGCATTGCCATGAATTTCCTAGGATTGGGCTTCTTCCAATCTGCCATTAGCAATGATGGTGTCAAAGCAGCACATACTGAACCAATCAGTTGAGGGTTCTTAGTCATCAAGTGGCCCCCAAGGAATTGGGCAAACACATTTCATAAGAACAGCTGCAAGCTGTCTGAGCAGGAACTGATTGCTGCCTGCACACGTTCCCCACTGACTCCTTGTCCATTCAGGTGCAGACCTCTGATAGCAGCTGCTCCCCTTCTCACAGACACTGGGTACGTTGGCTGGTTTCTTTGCTTTAAATCTTTTGAATGCAAAGGAAAAAGTAAAGGCTTCAGACATGGGCAAGATGTTCTGTGCAGAGGCAGCTAATTCTGCTGGTCTGTGGGGGAGACTCAATGACAGGGCCTGGAGAGCCGGCAGCACCACGGAGCTGCGGAATCAGTCAGGATTTCTAATTGGTTTCCATTAATAGTGGGCAATGTCCTCTGGGCCTGATAAGAGGCCATGGGATATCAGTTCCCCAATCACATCAGGTTTATTCACTCCTGCAAATTTAATCAGCCAGTCCATGATCAAAGTTTTTACTCCCTGGCTTGACTGTGAGTGCACCAACTCAGAGCTCTTTTGCTTTGTGCTGACACATCAGATAAGGCATATGGAACAGTTCTGTCTCCTGACTGGAAAACAGCTGCAGGCAGCATTTTTAGCTTGTCGATACCCCTCATTCAGAGATAATCCTGCAGCTCTGCCCCTTTTTGGTCTCCATTTGTCAGTCTGATCTCTTTTCCTTTCCTGTGCTGGAATCCCACCATTCTCCAACCCCAGATGGAGCTCTGGGTTACAACACAGTGTGGGTCAACTGGCAATCTTTGGCAGGTTTGACTGGATTCAGCACCTGTAGATCTTCCCCGGGGATGTGTGTGATCTCTGATCAGAAGAGCAACCAGCCAGCCTTCCTGAACCAAGGTATAGGGTCATTTGAAGAGCAGCAATAAAGCATCATATGTGAGAATAAAATAATATATATCTTTTTGTTTCCCCCAGCACCTCCCATCTAATGGGAGCCCACACAGGCTGTGCATTATCTGATATCCTAAGCACTATGTATGTGTGTCAGTTTAAAGGGGTTCTCAGCCCCAGCTGCCCACCTCTGGGCACCCACTCAAAACTGGACCAAAAAGCTATACAACTTGGCCAGAGCTTGTAACTGGGATGTTCCCAGATCGGCACTCCAGTGCTGTCTCTTAATCTCCTGAAGGTGTTTATGGAGAGATGTTTTTTCATGATTGCTTGTTTCCTTTCCTACTTGTTTTAAAATATCCTGTTGAGGGAAGGTATATTGATACTATCTTGATATTTACCCAAATTTAGCCATACAGTCAATGATCCAAATACGGAATTTAACATACCTATTCATAATTATTGAAGCACAGCTCCATGCTGTTCACAATATTGTCCCAATATGATGTAATTTTTTTAATATAGTGTGCAGACATTTAGAGAGTGGGAGAGAGCATGTGCAAGGGCATGACTTTCATGTGTGAAATTAAGTTTTATTTCTATGAATACTCAGGTTTTTCACTTTTCAAACTCACTTCCCATATCATAGCTGTGTAATGGGTTCTGGGTTACAATGTACTTGACAAGTGGTCCACTCAGAGCTGGGAAATCTTCCCTGAAAAAAGATTGGAGGGGAAAGAATGGGATTACATGTATGTGCTATATAGTTCTATAAATGCAATTCCAAGACTTATCATTGTAATACAATTACTAAAAAACTAACTTTCCTTTCATGCATGTCTGTTGAGAGCCCACAGCAGCTGTCTGAGAGCAGAAATAACTTTACTATATAAATGTTTTCTGCCAGAATAATATTCCAGAGATATTTCATATTTTGTTTTCCATGGGTTTGTGCTATTAACTCTTTGTCAAGTGATCTGTTGTACAATACAGTCTCCTAGTAACTGAGCAGAAGCTGATTGTCACACTAACATTAATCAATGATTCTGGTACAATTGTGCAACATGTTTCACAAAGTCATGAAACAAGAGAACGTTTGGTCTCTGTTTCAGTAAAAAGCAGAGCTGACATACAATCAAGGAGGTTATATAGTGGTTCTATGTAATTGAAGACTATCACCTGTTACAGAGGCGTAGCTGAACTAATGTCAACTCTCAGCTGGATGTTAGCACAAAAGCAGTTCTAGTCATGTTTTGCAGTGGCTGCTCTGCTTCTACTGTGTTCACAGAATAATTCAGAGTCCCTCAGATTCAGCAACCACTGATGCCATTATATATATGGTTTTGATCCCAGCTCTGTTCACCTTAAAGTTTGCATTCCAAAATATGCACCAAGAAGAAAGGAGCTTTCACAGTATTTCCCATTTCTGGGGTTGTCCCCTGCTTCCCAACTCTCAGCAATTTATGCAGCCCAAAGCCTAAAGAGATTGGCAGCTTTCTCTGGTTCTCTCACTACACATTGGTGTCTCACAAGCCAGCTTTAATTTACTTCACTAAACTAGAGCTGCCATGACAGAGGACTGAGTTAGAAGCTCAGCCCCCTGTTACACTACTGTTTGCACTTTATACCATTAGGGATAGCAATCCCTCCCCTCCCAGCAGAACTAACTCCCTGTGTTTGCTTGTAACTTGCCAAATATGAATGAGAACTTTTGGATGCTGGGAATATGGGACCTTCTTAGACTACAAAGAGAAGGCTGTAGGATGGTCAGCCTCTCTGGACCAAGTCAGCAGTGGCCGGGGACAATATACAGCTTCCCTTGGTCGGATGCTTTGTGGTCACAGTTTATCTCTGATTGAATGTGTTAATTAAAAGTAAATAAAGCCCAGTTCTGGTATAGTTAAATTATGAAAATCTGGAGTGAAACTGTTGCATTCTACCATACTTAATTCTTGAACTGGCCATAAGTATTAATCCTGTTTATTGCAGAGAAGCAGTGTTAAAATGTGAGCTCTTCCTAATGGAGATGATGATGATGATGAAGCAGGACAAATAACTAAAATGACCATTTTCACCATGCACTCATAAAGTTGTAAATGTAAAATCACAGAGAGTTCATGTAGGTTGTGGAACTGACAGACACAAAGTATCAACATGTTGAATAAAATGAATTATTTTTTTTTTTTTAAATTCAGCTACAAAGAGGGATAATACTGAAAATTATCATTTTAATGGCATGCCCTGGAAGAGTGCACAGATACTGCGCTGGAGTAGCATTAACAGTTACTTATATTTGCTTTTAATTTATAACATGTTTGATTTTAATTTTTAAAAACAAACAGTGCTTTATTTCAGGGGGAAGGGAGATGATAACTGCAGATAGAAAAAAAATACATATAAAACAACCTAGATAAATTAGATTAGATATGTGATAAGTATTAGGAGGCCAAGGTGGAGAAAAAGATTTGAAGGTCCTTAAAGAGAGAGGGAACATGTGCTGAAGGTTCACTAAGTGCTGTGCTGTTCTTATTGATAAACAGACTTACTAAAGAGACCAAGTGGGATTTTCTCTCAAAAAATCTCATGTTATAAATAAATGTGTTTGTCTTTCATTGCCACAGGACTCCTTCCTTATTTTGCTGAACTGAGTAACATGAGTACCCCTTTGGAACATTGCTTATTTTGTATTTTTAGCATGTGCCATTTTGGGGCCCTCAGTATGGAGCATTTAAGTGTGTTTCAAAAACTTCATTCATAGCAAGAGAGTTTTGTGGTATTCAAAGAGGGACTAGATGTTTATATGAAGAAAGAGAAAATCTAATCACAATCACTTTTTTTTTTTTAATAATGCTTTGGAGGAATAAAAACTTCCTCATTTGCACCAGAGAATGATGTCATTTCAATAACACCTTGTCTCCTTTTTTATTTCCTTCAGGAAGTAAAGATTAAATCTCTTCGGAAATATACAGATCATTATGTCAACTGTAAATAACACCCAAGTCCAATCAGAAGTGTTTTTTCTCACCGGAATACTTGGACAGGAAGATAGATATGTCTGGATTTCTATCCCCTTCTGCTTAATTTATGTTAGTTCTATATTAGGAAATTCACTCATTCTGTTCATTATAAAAACTGATCCAAACCTCCATGAGCCCATGTACATTTTCGTTTCCATGCTGGCCATCACAGATGTTGGCTTATCAATATCCACCATGCCGACGACCCTAGGCATATTCTGGTTTAATTCTAGGGCAATCAGTCATGATGCCTGTTTTGCCCAGCTGTTCTTCATTCACACCTTTACATTTACAGAATCCTCCATACTCTTGCTGATGGCTTTTGACCGTCTTGTTGCGATCCGTAATCCCCTGAGATATACTTCCATCTTAACTCCACCAAGAATAGCCAAGATAGTACTGGTGACTCTTCAAAGAGGGGTGGCCCTAATATTCCCACTCCCCATTCTTCTCAAACAGCACCAATACTGTAAAGACAATGTCCTCTCCCATTCATACTGCCTGCACCAGGAGGTCATGAAGCTGGCTTGTTCAGATATAAGAGTCAATGTTATATTCGGATTATTTGGAACTCTCTGTTCAGTGGGATTGGATGTTCTGCTCATTCTCCTATCTTACGTGGTGATCCTCAAAACAGTGTTGAGTATTGCATCCCCTATGGAGCGCCACAAGTCTCTGAACACTTGTGTGTCCCATGTTTGCATAGTCCTGCTCTTCTACATGCCAGCCCTTGGCTTGTCTGTGATATATAGATTTGTGAAAATCTCTTCTCCCTTGGTTCAGATTTTCATGGGCTATGTGTATTTGCTGGTCCCACCTGTGATGAACCCAATTGTCTACAGTGTTAAGACCAAACCCATTCGTGCGAGGATAATAAGGCTATTCTTCAAGTAATGGATAAGTTCTTGAGCAGCTTCAAAGAATCATGATATTGGCTCCTTGTTTTCCCACTCTTCACAATGCAGAGCAGCTCTTGGGCAGCAGAGAATCCAGCCTGTCCAGCTTGGAAGCCAATCCAGATCCTGCCATTTGGAAGTTTTTTAACAGCTCAAGGGCCAAAGTCTTACATGGAATCTGTGCCAGAAATTCTGGCCTCTGGAGACAGGCTGCTGAATACCATCAAATATGGAGCCTATGTAGATGTAAAATATTGTGGTTTCTCTTTCCAATAGTTATCACACAGATCTAGGTAGGGACTTGGAGACAAAAGATTAACATGTGCAAAATGAACGGGAGTTATATGGCGTTCTTGCGTTCTTGCTTTCACCCCCTGTGTGTGCGGTGATGTGCTGGTTTGAATGGGACAGATGATGCAATTGTGGACAAGTTTTCTGTAATTTCAGGGACAAATCACAATTAATGTCACCAAAATGAGAAGTCTTCAATACGTAGCTGGCCCATATTATTTGATTTATCTGGACAGAATGAGTTGCCTGCAGAGGAATGGAATGCCATATTATTAGGGTGATGACATTGATCTGCAGAAATTTACAGTAACACAGACTTAAATTACTACTACATGGGGACATTTTGTCTGATGATGTGAAAGATGCCTTTTACTGAGCTAAAAGTACACTATCTGCAATGGGTTTTAGTGAATACCTGTGCCAGTGTAATGATGTGCATAAATCCCTTCTAGAGTGTAAATGTACATTTTGCCTTAAACATAGAGAATACTTTTTTCAAGGACATGGTGTTAAAAGAAAATTGTAGAAAATAAATGCTGAAAACTGCAAAGATAAACCTTGGGAAAGTTCAAGTAGCCATACCAAATATTAATATATCTTTCCTGCTTGTACATTGCGCACCGTTTGTAGCACTTTTAGCATTAGAATATCTTTGTCGGTGGGCACCTGGATTACACAAAAAGCTAACATATAAGCATGTTGCACGCAAGATGTTGGATGAGATATTTTGGGAGGTATTGGAATATGGGTTGGGGCACTGAAAATAATTCATGAAGAAGGTGTGGCAAGGAAGTGATGCACCCTAGGCAAGAGACTTGGAAACTTTTCAGATCCCAGAGGACACTCAAATTCAGCTTTTAGATATGGAGAGATATATATTACTTAGAGATATATTGTTACCATTGAAATGAATAATGCAGAAGCATGCTTTAGCCTATTGACCCCCTATAAAATCCATAATAAATGCTCCCTTAAAAATACTGTGTTGCATATAAGCACAAATGTGGGTTCAAGGAAGAGATAAAGACATTATTCCCTGAGGCCTTAGTGGAATTCTACCTGATGAGATAAAAAACTTGATTTGGGATGATACCCCTACTCAAGAAAAGGGTTTAAGCCACTGGTTGGTGTCAAATTTTACAGTAGATGACCAAGCTAAAGTGATTATATTATACACAATAACATTGTATGGTACTTATATCATATCAGTTTCAAAAGGGATAGCTGTGTTAGTCTAGTCCAGTAAAAAAAAAAAAAAAAACAACAAGGAGTTGTGTGGCACTTTAAGACTAACAGATTTATTTTTTTTTTGCATTTATGAAGACATGAAGACATATTAGGATCAGAATTAGGATAAGTTTGTGAAGAACCACCAATTCAATCTCCATGTCCCTATAAGAAAGAGGAAATGGATGTACAGAATTATCAACATACTGTGTTAACCAAGAGTAGCGTTAATTCTACCATTCTGTATATCGGAGAAGGCTGAGCTTGTGTATGCACACAATGCACTCAAGTTATAATTAATCAAATTTATCACAAATAGTTTAATCCTGCCCAAAATGAATGGTATTGTAATTTTACTATACCGCATTGTGTTATGTAGTTTATGAAGTACCCAAGCTCTATTTCAGTTATTTGAAGAAGATATTAATGTTGTAGAGCAGGTTTAACGTATGATATTGGGATTCAACACTGATTTAGTACATCACAGGCTAAAGCACTCGGATATGATAGTCTTGCTTACACACAGTCTGGGACATTTGAAAACTGCAAGTTGATGGTCAAACATGACAGAAAAAAAGTAATTGGAATCCTATATGCTGTAAATGCTGCCAGAAGTCACAGTTGGTGGGAAACTACTGGGATGGTCACCCACTGGCACTGGGATCTTTAATCTAGCACTGCAGCCTGTAGTGCTCATTTGTATGTTCAATTCTCTATACTGGCTGAAGCATGTCCATTTTGGTGGAATAAAAGGTCCTAGAATGGTCTTAGGGTCTAGAAGATCTCAGCATATGAGCGATGTGACACTTTATGATACACCATGCAGTAAGAAGGCCCTAATTACTCAGACCCCAACTGGGACACTTTAGCTATGGCTACATCTAAAATCTTAGTTCAGACTTGGTTAATCAGAACTAAATAGTTCAAAGTTAGTTCCATCTAAACACTTTTTTCCTTTTTTTTTCCTTAGTTCAAAATAACTTTTAATTTGAACTAGCCTCTCTTTTTTAATTCAAACTAACTTTTTAGTTCAAACTAAAAAAAACTGCTTATTTCAAACTAACTGCTAGTTTGAACTTATTTAGATTGAACTAGCATGATTACTTTGTGCTAGTTTGAACTAAATTTCAAAAATAAGTTTTAACTAAGCAGTTAATTCGGACTATCCACCTAAATTAACTATTTCAAACTAAGCACAGTTAGAACTGAAAAAAGATTTAGCTTGACCTAGGCAAATCCTAGTATAGACAGGGCTCAAACTAGTTCAGATTAAGGATCCTTAATTCAAACTAATTTGCTAGTGTACACATACACATACTCTGAGATGTGTTTCAAGGGTTCATTATGATATTAAGGTTATGGTGGCCATCAAGAAGGGGATTATTGGAGGCCAAGTGCAGTTTAAGTTGTTTGACTGATATTTTGGAACCTAGCATAACTTAAGTTGCATGTTCAGCCATTCTGGCCTCAGCATCCTGACATATTCCCTTTGGTACAAAGAAATGGGAATCCAAAGAAGAATATCAAGTTAGTTTGGATAAATCAGTTTCTGCATACTGCAGCATATAACAACATGTAATAAATAATATTCATGTTTACAGCCACAAATAGATAACTGTGAAAGGATCAATAAGTTGCCCTTGAATATCTGTATCTATATCTATAGATAGATTAGATATAGATATTCTCTAGACATTCTAGAACAACTTGTTAATTCCAACCCCCGTTATATATATTTTTCCACTGCCACAGGGCATATTGTATTTCCTGCCCCTCAGAAATAAAAAGTTACCACAAAGACAAAGGAGTATGTTCCATAAACTCCAGATTCCATAGGAGGTACTGGTGGTGGACCCAGAGAATCCACTGACTCAATGATGGGGCTCCTCTGGAAAGCACAGCCTATACCAAAAGTTCTCCAGTTTTCCCGAGTACAATACAGTGTAGTTTATTAGAAATGTTTATGTAATGAGGGCATCTATATAAAATGTTTATTTAATGAGGGCAGCTTGATCTGCAAATTGGATGTCCCATTTCTCATTAGTATCTGCACCGATCATTAAGCATCCAGTATCAACAGGTGTCAGTTCAGACCTCAAAATTTGCAGTCATACAGTAAGTTCAGAGAAGGGATCTAGAGGTTTGTTTTACTATTCTACATGACCTGTCACTGTCTTGTCCATGTAAACGTGCAGAGGCTGTATTAAAAAAAAAAAAAAAAAAAAAGCTGCAGAGCTATGTTGCTGTCTCATTCAGTCCTGGGAATTCCTAACCATTCTGGCTGCTGCGTAATCTATGAGAGCAGCAAAAGCCGAGGAGATGGGCTAGTCAAGGGGAACAATCACCCACCCTTCCCCTAAACCATCACCAGTTACTTCTGAATGAATTGTGTCAGAGTCAGGGTTAAAGTAGGATCCCCAAGAGAAGCCATTCAGGCAGGATGCAGCATGGGTGGATGGCTCTCCATACACCGCAGTGGCTGAACTCATCTCTCATAACAAGGTATCACTGGCAGGCAGGGCAGAGATGTGTGGGAAGGATGGTTGTACACTCAGGAGTCTTGCAAGAGACTCTGGCCCAGATTCCCCCCCCCAACCCATCCCGTTGTGCTGCCCCAGCCATGGAGGATTGTGGAAACTGTCTTCAGCTTCCATAAGGAGGCCCAGCCAGATCCTACCTCAGACCAGCCATTCAGTGGCCATGAAAGGGCGTGTGCTGGGAACTCTCCTCTTTGAGGGTGGGTGAGGGTGGCAGGATTATTCAGCCCTTTAATGGTCTTGGAGTCCTGGAAATTTTGGAGTTGACCGAGGTCTCACAATGGCAGCTACAGGAAGAGAGGAAGATGGTTTGGGTTGGGAATAGTTCTTCTTTAGGAAAGACCAGACAACAGTTTCTTTAAGAGCTTGAGATGGGAGCCCTGCAGTGCAGAGCAGGGCCTGTCTCCCCTCACTGCCTGCCCATCTGTAGGATTGGTCTGTAAAATCATGACTTTGTATCACAACCACTAAGGGTCACCAAATGAAATTAATAAACAACATGTTTAAAAAGAACACAAGAAAGTATTTCTTCAGATAATGTACAACCTGTGGAACTCTTTGCTCTGAATGTTGTGAAGGTCAAAACTATACCAAGGTTCGAAAAAGAAATAGATAATTTCAAGGCGGACATGTCTATCAGCAGCTATTAGCCATGACAGTCAGGGAGTCAACCCCATTTTCTGAACCCTAAACCACTGGTTGCCAGAAGGTAGGTTTGGATGAAATTTTGACCCAAATTAAAATGTTTCCCTTTCATTTATTTTGGGATCAATTTTCACAGAAAACATATATGCTTTCACATAGAACTCAGTTGCCATAGTGCAGCCAACCTGCAGCTGCCTGCATCCCTAAGAGAAACATGTAACATATATTTGTTCTCTTCCTTGTGACATCAATGAAGGTTGCACCGACTGAGTCGTTGCATTCTCAGAATGGAAGCTGTAAACCACCACATCAGTCTATTGATGATATTTTATGTCTCCCCAACCATTCTAATTAGCCTTCCCATCTATGTCAGACCCTCCACCCTGCGTAATCATCTCTTGAACAGATCCTGTGGGCAAGGGTTACTGTGACAAGCAGGGCCATCCCTAGGTGGGTGTAGGGCCCAGGGCCAATTGGCCCGTGGGGGGTGTTCCCAACCCTACATTGGGGAGGCAGGGCATGCCAGCCTGGAGGATGGGGCCACACTCTCAACTCTCCTCTGAGCCTCTGCTTCCACCCCAGAGGTGGGGTGGTCTGTCTTAGAGGCTGGGCTTCACTATCCTGGCCTGTTTCTGGTCTGGCCCTCCCTTCCTTGCCCCCAGGGTGAAACAGCTGGCTCAGGGGAGGGGTGGGAAAGCAGCATATGGCCTCTGGGATGGCCCACCCTGTATCGGGGCAAGCTTTTTTGACCTGGGTGTGGGGTCAGCCAGCGCAGAGCAGTGTCCTGATTCCATGCTATCTCTCCCCATCCCACTGCCTTTGTGAAGCCAAAGGCAGCAGGATGGGGGCAGAGGACAGTGCAGATGTGGAGGGGGGCAGTGAAGCCCCCTGCTGCCCTACTTACAGCAGGAGAGCACCAGGGCCCAAATAATCATGAGGCTGGGGGCAAATGACCCTCCACCTCCAAGGATGGCCCTAGTGGCAGGGCCTGGTGGAACATCTCTGATGAACCTGTGCTCCCAAGGACCTGGAAATGGACCTAGAGCACTTGTGGAGGCACAAAGAGTGTGTGTGGGAAGGACCACCTGTCTGGGGGTGTGTGGTCACTGAGCTCTGTGCATATCTTTAGAGGTCCATGGATGCTGTACCCCCCTGTTTATATCTCAAGAAGAAGGAAAGAACCGACCCTTCTACAACAGTCTGAAGGAAATTTCCATGTAGGGATTTGAGCAAAATTTTCCTTCACCAGCCCACATCCAATGTTTCCAATGAAAGAAAGGAGGAGAATTTGGGCCCTATGTAACTGTTATTAGTCTTTATTAGTTTTATTGTAGGGCATAAAAATTACAGCTGCATCAGCATCATCAATACCACTCGGCTGCCCTCAAGGAAGCTCTGTGACTTCTGCAGCAGGGCTTGCACTGCAGGCCCATTTAGTGTCTTCACTGTCCATCCTGTGTGGAGGCTACCTGGAGGCTTCCTCTGGCCATGATGGAGTTAAAGCTGGGAGACACTGGACCAATCAGCTGAGCATTACAAATGGTCAAATGGCCCCCAAGGAAATGGGCAAATACACTTCATAAGGACAGAGGTATCTTTGTGTGAGCAGAAGCTGCCAGCTATCTGTGCAATCACTTTTCTTATTTCTTGTTTGTTTGGGTTCAGGATTCTTTGGGCAACTGCTCCTCTTCTCACAGGCACTGGGTGCGTTGGCAGGTTTCTCTGTCTTTAATTTTTTCAAAGCAAAGGGAAAGGTAAAAGCTGTTACCTACGGAGATGGGCAGATGTTCTGTGTAGTGCCAGCTGACTGCTTGGCTGTGGGTATGACTCAGAAACGGGAGCTGGAGCACTACTATCATTAGGTAGCTGGGGAACCCACCACTCCATATGTCTGCGGTTCATGCAGATCCTTAAAGACACAGAGAAATCTCAGATTCAAAAGGTACTCACAATGTGAAAAACCCTGACAGGATTTCTCACCGGGTTCCATTAATAGTAGGCAGTGTGCTCTGGGCCCGATCAGAGCCCATGGAATATCAGTTCCCAAATCACCTCAAGTTTAGTCACTCCTGCAAAATCCATGTTCAAAATTTTTACTCTCTGCCTTCATTGTCAGTGCACAAACTCAGAGTTTTGTTGCTTTGTGCTGACACATCAGATAAGGCATACAGAATAGCTCTATCTCCTGACTCGCTAAGGGATGCAGGCAGCACTTTCAGCCTGTAGATACCCCTCAAAGCTATTGGTAATCATGCAGCTCTGACCCCTTTTGATCTCCAGTTATCAGCCTCATTTCTTTTCCTTTCCTGTGCTGGAATCTCACCATTCTCCAGCCTCCAGACTGGGCCCTGGGATACTACAGAGTGGGTCAACTGAACTTCTCCAGGAGGTTTGACTGGATTCGGCACCTGTAACTCTTCCCCAGAGGAGTCAGTGACCTCTGATCTGAAGACTGACCAGCCAGCCTTCCTGAGCCAAGGTATAGTTTCAACTGAAGAGCAGGAATAAGGCATCACACATGAGAATAAAAGGGTATTAAAGTAACTGTCTGTATGTGCTAGCTACCTCCATCATCCCCCAACCCCTGATGGGAGCCCACACAGGCTGTGCGTTCTCTGATTTCTCCACCACCATGCATGTGTATCAGTTAAAAGGGGTTCTCAGCACCAGCTGCCCACTTCAGACATACTCTCAGAACTGGCCCAACAAGCTACACAAGTCGGCTCGAGTGTGTAACTGGGACCTTCCCAGACTGGAGCTCGGGTGCTATTTCTTAACCTCCTGAAGGTGATGGCTTTTCATGATTGCCTCTTTCCATTCCAACTTGTTTTAAACCATCCTGTTCTTAGACTGAGAGAAGCCATATTAATAATATCCTGATATTTAACCCACTTTAGCCATAAAAGAGAGAGAGAGAGAGAGAGAGAGAGAGAGAGAGAGAGAGAGAGAATGCAAGGTCATGACTTTCATGTGTGAAAAGAAGTTTGATTTCTATGAATACTCAGGCTTTTCACTTTTCAAACTCACTTCCCATATCACAGCTGTGTAATGGATTCTGCATTATAATGTACTTGACAAGTGGTCAACTCACAGCTGGGAAATCCTCCCTGAAAAAAAAAAAAAGATTGGCGGAGAAAGACTGGGATTGCATGTGTGTGATACCATATAGTTCTATAAATGCAATCCCAAAACTTGTCATTGTAATACAATTAACATAAAACAAACTTTCCTTACATGCATGTCTGTTGAAAGCCAACAGCAAAGGTCTGTGAGCAGTAGTAGCCTTACTATTTAAAGGTTGTTGCTTAAGAAAATATTCCAGAGGTATTTCATAGTTTCATATTTTTTGTTTTCTGCAGGTTTGTGCTATTAACTCTTTGTCAAGTGATCAGTTGTACAATACTGTCTCCTGGTAACTGAGCAGAAGCTGTTTGTCACACTAACATTAATCAATGATTCTGGTACAATTGTGCAACATGTTTCAAAAAAGTCCTGAAACAAGAGAACATCTGGTCTCTGTTTCAGCAAAGAGCTGACATGTAATCAAGTTGCTCATATTGTCATTCTCAGTACTTGAAGACTATCACCTGTTACACAGGAGTAGCTAAATTAGCATCAACTCTTAACTGATGTAGGTGCAAAAGTAGTTGTTGCTCAGGGCTGCAGCGCTGGTCCTGCTTCTGCTGTGTCCACAGAGTAACTAAACTGGAGCTGCCATGAGAGAGGGCTGAATTAGGAGCTTTTGCTCAGCCCCCTGTCACACTAGCGTTTGCACTTGACACCATCAGAAATATTAATCCCTTCCCTCCCAGAACAACTAATTCCCTGTGTATTCTTATAAATGACCACATATATAGAGAACTCTTGTATGTTGAGAGGATGGGACTTCCTTTGAGTATGAAGAGAAGGCTGTAGGATGGTCAACCTCTCTATACCCAGCCAGCAGTGGCCGGGGGCAATATACAGCTTCCCTGGGACAGATTCTTTGTGGTCATAGTTTATATCTGGCTGGCATGTGTTACTTAAAAGTAAATAAGGCCCAATTCCAATATAATATAAATATGAAAATCTGGAGTGAAACTGTTGAAGTCTAAAAAGGAAGGAATCCTGTGGTGTTTTTAAAGATTAACACATTTATTTTTTGCATCAGCTGTCATGAGAGAAAATCCCACTTTGTCAGACACTTAGAAGATGGCTGAATTTACAGAATGAGAGGAAATAAATGCAGGGAGGTGAAAGTCATGGGATCAAATCACACTGTAACAGCAAATCAAAGCAGTTGTTAAGATTCAGACACTGAGAAACTGCATATAGGGGACGATGAGAAAAAAAATCACAGTCCCTATTTAATTCTGAAGAGACAGAATCAAACATGCAAGTGAATGCTAGTTCTGTTGTTTCTCTTTGAAGCCTTTATGTGTTAATCAATTGCCTGAGCACAGCTATTACCATCTAATTAAAAGAGTGATTAAGCAGAGTGAAGTGCTCAGCTACAGTTTTTTTAATGTTGTGATTTGTGATGTCAGTTGTGTGTCCATTTATTCTTTTGCACAAAGATTGTCCTGTTTGTCCAATATAGAAGCAAAAGGACATTTCTGGCACATGGTGACATAAATCACATTGGTGGATGAGGAGATGAATGAGCCTTTGCTGGAGTAGCTGGTTTGATTTGCTCCTGTAACAGTGTCATCTGTGCAGATATGTGAGCAGAGTTAGCAGTTTGGTTTGTTGCAGGGGTGTGTGTCTGTTTTATTGGTTCTATAGTTGGCTCTGTAGTTGCTGGTGAGCATCTTTTTAAAGTTGGGGTGGCTGTCTGTAAGTGAGGGGAGGTCCATCTCCCAAGGCTTGACAGAGTGAGGGATCATCTTGTAGAATAGGCTGTAGATCCCTAATGATGTGCTTTACAGGTCTGACTTGGGGGTTGCAGGTGATGACTAGTCTAGGCTACTTAATTCATGACTCAGCCATAAAAATTTTTCCTGTTTATTGCAGAGAAGCAGTGTGAAAATATGAGCTCTTCATAGTGGAAATAATCATCATCATCATGTGGGACAAATAAATAAATTGTCTATTTTCACAATGCACTCACAAGACATAATTGTAAAATCACATTGAGTTCAAGTAGGTTGTCAGACTGACAGCACAAAATATCAACGTGTAAAATAAAAGGATTTTTTTTTTTTTAGAATTCAGCTACACACAGATATAAGTGAAGAGGTTGACTTTAATGGTGTCCCCTGCAACACTGCACAGCTACAGTTTTAGACAAGTATTAACATGAGTCACTTATATTTGCTTTTTATTTATAACATGTTTATTTTTATTTTAATTTTTAAAACAAACAATACTTTACTTCAGTGGGAAGGGACGTGATAACTGCAGAGAGAAAAAATGCATATAAAACAGCCTAGGTACATAAGAGATGATATGCAATTAGTATTAGGAGGCAGGGGTGGCGAAATAGAGTTGAGGGTCCTTAAAGATAAAGGGAACATGTGTAGAAGGGTCTGTAGGTACTGTGCTGTTCTTATTGCTAAGCAGAATTACTAAGCAGATATCCAGTATTTTGCTTATTTTGTATTTTTAGCATAAACTGTTCTTGGGGCATTCATATGCAAGCCTGTAATGTGTCTCAAAATTTCATGCCTAAGAATGGGACCAAGATTACAGTAACATTGAAAGAGGGGCTGGATGTTTATATGGAGAAAGAGAAAATCTAATCACAATAGCTTTGTTTGTTTGTTTGTTTGCTTGTTTGGTGTAATGCTTTGGAGGAATAAAAACTTCCTTATTTGCACCATAAAATATAATTAATTAATGCCTTTCAGGATCAATTATTTCCTGAGAGCTGGTCCTCTACACATTCTCTATTGTAGGGCTTCTTCCACCTTACCCTTAAGACTCTAGTACTGGCCACTGGATACTGGCTTAGATGGATTACAGATCTGATCTAATCTGGCTATGTCTATTCTCTTATTCATAGTGAGTATAAAAATAGCCATACTGGGCCATAACAATGGTTCAACTAAGCCAGTAAAATGTATTCCAAAATTGGCCCAGAGCCAGGTGATTCAAAAGGAAGGAAGAGAACAGAAAAGCATTAAGTGTAAATTGAAGAATATGGTTTTGCTCATTTTCCTTGAACATAAAAGCCCATGGATGAGCAAAAAGAGTAGAATGATGTCATCTTCAATATCATCTTGTCTTCGTTTTTATTTCCTTTAGGAATTAAAGATCAAATCTCATCAGAATCGGATATCACCAGTTCCTTATGTCAGTTGTAAACAACACCAAATTCCACACTGAAATGTTCTTTCTTACTGGAATTCCTGGGCAGGAAGATGTCTATGGCTGGATTTCTATCCCCTTCTGCTTAATGTATGTCACTACAATATTAGGAAATTCAGTCATTCTGTTCATTGTAAAAACAGATCCCATCCTCCATGAACCCATGTACATTTTTCTTTCCATGCTGGCTGTCACAGATATTTGCTTATCAATAGCCACCATGCCAACAACACTGGGTATATTCTGGTTTAATTCGAGGGAAATCAGCCATGATACCTGTTTTGCCCAGCTGTTCTTTATACATGCACTTACGTTAACTGAATCCTCCATACTCTTGTTGATGGGCTTTGACCGTTTAGTTGCAATCTATAAACCACTGAGATATGCTTCCATCTTAACACCACCAAGAATAGCCAAGCTGCTACTGGGGACTCTACTAAGACAAGTGGCCCTAATATTTCCACTCCCCATTCTCCTCAAACAGCATCAATACTGTAAAGACAATGTCCTCTCCCATTCCTACTGCTTGCATCAGGAGGTCATGAAGCTGGCTTGTTCAGATATAAGAGTCAATGTTATCTTTGGATTATTTGGAACTCTCTCTTCAGTGGGGTTGGACTTTTTTCTAATTCTCCTATCTTATGTGATGATCCTCAAAACAGTGCTCAGCATTGCTTCCTACACAGAGCGTCTCAAGTCTCTAAACACATGTGTGTCCCATATCTGCATAGTCCTGCTCTTCTACATGCCGGCATTTGGCTTGTCTGTGATATACAGATTTGTGCAGATCTCTTCTCCCTTAGTTCAGATTTTCATGGGCTATGTGTATTTGTTGGTCCCACCTGCGATGAACCCAATTGTCTACAGCATTAAGACCAAACCCATTTGTGTGAGGATAATAAGGATATTCTTCAAGTGATGGGTAAGTTTCTCACCAGCTCCAAGGAATCACACTCCTGTTATTGTCTCCTTGTTATTAGTGCTCTTTACAGTACAGGAGCCTCTCCTGGGCAGCAGGAAACAGAACCTATCCAGCTTGAAAGCTGAACCTGATCTGGTCATTTGGACACTTCTCTACAGCTCAAGGTCTGAAGTCTCATATGGAGTCTGTGCCAGAAGTACTGGCCTCTGGATACAGGCTGCTGAATACCATCAAATATGGAGCCTAGATTAATGTAAAATATTGTGGTTTCTCTTCCCATTAGTTGTCAGACAGATCTGTGTAGGGACTTAGAAACAAAAAATTGAAATGTGCAGTGCTAAAGGGAGTTATAAAGTGTCTTGCCTTTTGCTTTTACACTGTGTGTGATATGATATGCTGGTATGAAAAGTTATATGATGTAATTGTTGACAAATATTGTGGCATGGAACACTTGCTCACCACCATGTGGCTGAGGGAATATCATTTGGAGCTTTAAATAATAGTTGTTGGGGTTTTTTTTGTTTGTTTCTTTTTTAATATAATTTCAGGGGCAAATGATAAATAACATCACCAAAATGAAAAGCCCTCGATAGAAAGGTTGTCCATATTATTTGATTTATTTTCAAAGAATGAATTGGCCTACACAGGAATGGGATGCTACATTATTAGAGTGCTGAAATTGATCTGCAGAAATTCGGAGTAAAGCTGACTTAAATTACTATTACATGGGGATATTTTGTCTCATGATGTGAAGGATGCCTGTTACCGAGCTAAAGGTACATTATCTGCGATGGATTTTAGTGAATACCTGTGCCAGTGTAATGATGAATATAAATATCTTCCAGAGTATAATTGTACATTTTGCCCTAAACATAAAGGATATTTTTTTCAAAGACTTGGTGTTAAAAGAAAATTATAGAAAATAAATGCTGAAAACTGCAAAGGTACCCCTTTGGAAAATACATGCATGCAAGCAAAATATTAATACATCTTGCCTGCTTGCACATTGTGCACCATTTATGGCACTTCTAGTACACATGGGTGGTCTTTTGGGTTACACAAAATGCTAACACACAAGCATGTTGCACGTGAGATACTGGATGAGATATTTTGGAAGGAATAGGAGTATCAGGTAGTGGCGCTGAACAAAATTAATGAAGAAATTCTGACAGGGAAGTTATATACTTTAGGCAAGAGGCTTGGAAACTTTCAGATCCCATGTGACATTCAAATTCCCCTTTGTTGAGAAACACATTACTTAGAAGTATATTGATACCCTGCACATAAATAATGCAAACTCATGCTTAAGCCTGTTGATCCCTAAAAAAATCCATAATAAATGCTACCTTGAAAGTACTGTGTTGTATACAAGCCCACATGTGGGTTCAAGGAAGAGCAAAGGTATTATTCAAACAAGGATGTTGGATGCTAAATAAATAAACGGGTTGTCCCAGAGGTGGATTGGTTTGAACATTAGTCTGTTTTGCTTGATCATTTGCCTTGGCATCTCAAGTGAACGAGGAGGGGCTGTTTTACAACTCTTTTAATCCAAAACAGTATGGAAATACATACATGATTGACAGTGTTCTATAAACCTTTTTATGGTTACACTAACATCTATTTAATGTGTGTTAATGATTATAGGATGCATATAATTATCCCTGCCTCTATTTACAGATTTTGTATATATTGTGCAGCTACTTTTTCTTCAAAATAACTATTTTCTGCACAAAACACTGACCTGACATTCTTAAGGGGCTATGGTACCAGGGAAAGTGAGGAGGAGATAAGAAGTAATCTTCCCTCTTCACTTAGAAGAAAGATGGGACAATTCAGACCACATGAAAAAGCATGAGAAAGGAAAGATAACACACTTTCACTATCAGCCTAGGCTATTTTTTAAAAAGAAGAAATATAAATATGAGACTTGCTCCAGAAACAGCTCCATTACCATAGTGACCTGTGGCTCCAACCTGGCCTGTTAACTTTGATTTTCCTACAGAGGACTTAGTGGAGTTCTGCGTGATGAAATAAAAAGCTTGATTTGGAATGATACCACTACTCAAGAAAAGGCCTTAAGCCACTGGTAGGTGTCAAACTCTACAGTAGATGGCCAAACTCAAGTGATTATAGTATATGCAATAACATTGTCTGGTGCTTATATCATAGCCACATACATTGTAGCTCCACTAGACCTCAGTGCAAAACATGGCCTCTTATGTTCTCCTGAACACATGATATGGGAATTGAGAAAAGGAAATGGAATTTGATTAGTTTGTATAGAAAGTATCTCACATGAAGACATATTAGGGTAAGAATTAGGATATGTTTTTGAAGAACCACTAGTTCAATCTCCATGTCCCTATATGAAAGATGAAATGGATGTACAGAATTAACAATATCCTATGTCACCCAAGAGTAGCATTGATTTTACCATTCTGTATATTGGACAAAGCTGTGTATGCATATGCACACAAGGCACTCAAGTTATAATTAATAGAATTTACAACAAATATATCAATCCTGACCAAAATAAAAGCTATTGTTAAGTTTCCTATACTATTATTACGAGATGTAGTTTATAAAGTACCCAAATTATATTTCAGTTATTTGAAGCTGGTAGTAATGTTGTTGGGCAGGTATAGCATATGATATTGGGATTCAACACTGATTTGATATATCACATGTTAACTTACTGAAATATGATATCCTTGCTCACATACAGTCAGGGATGTTTGAGAACGGCAAACTAGTGGTCACACATGATGGGAATAAAGTAATTGGAATTCTATGTGGTGCAAAGTTACCACACAGACAAAGCTGTTCATCTCATCAATGCTGGATTCCATTGGAGGTGCAGCTGGTGGAAACAAGGGATCCTCCGAGTCCCTGGTGGGGCTCCTGTGGAAAGCTGTGACAGTATACCATGCTTTCCAGGTTTAGTGAGTATAATATATTGTAGTTTATTTGAGGCTTTGCATTTAATTAGTGCATCTACATAATACCTTCCAAATTAAACATTTTTGATCTTCAAATTTGATGTACCATTTCTCATTAGTATTCACACTGATCATTACACATCCAGTATTGTCAAGTGTCAGCTCAGACCGCAGAATTCCCATATATACCATCAGTTCAGAGAAGAAGTTTAAGTTTTCTGCCATTGTACATGACCTGTCACTGTCCTGGCTACTTAAACATGCAGGTACCATAAACAAAAAGCTATGTTGATGTCCAGGTCTTGGCAATCCCTGGCCATTCTGACTGCTGCATAATCTATGAGAGCAGTGAAAGGCAAGGAGATGGACTATTCAAGTGGAACATTCAACCACCCTTCCCCTAAACCATCATCAGATACTTCTGAATATGGTTTCAAGTTACAGCTGGGGCGGTCCAGGCTGGATATTAGGAAAAACTTCCTTACTAGGCGAGTGGTGAAGCATTGGAATAAGCTGCCTAGGGAGGTGGTGGAATCTCCATCTCTGGAGGTGTTCAAGTCCCAGCTGGACAAAACACTGACTGGGATGATCTAATGGGAGTGGTCCTGCTTTTTTTGGCAGGGGGTTGGACTAGATGACCTCGTGGGGTCCCTTCCAATCCTATGATTCTATGATTCTATGAAATTTTGTCAGAAACATAGTTAAAGTAGGATCCCCAAGAGAAGCCATTCAGGCTGCCTCGCCATAGGTGGACGGCTCTACACACATCACACTGCTGATCCCATCAACCATAACACAGTACTGTCCACAGGAGAGAAGAGCTATGTAGGAGGGAGGGTTGCACATGCAGAGGTCTAGATGAGAAACTCAGGCCCAGGTTCCCTTCCTATCCTCTCCATCTGTGCTGCCCCAACAATGGAGAAGGATGGAAATAGACCTCAACTCCCAAAGACAGGGCCAGCCAGCTCCTAGCCCATGCCAGCCATTCAGTGACCATTAGAGAGGTCTGTTGAGGATTCTCCCTATTGAGGGTTCAAGACGCCAGGAACTCTTTCAGCCCTTTAATGGGCCTGGATATTTTGGAGCTGACTTAGTCCTAGCAGAGGCAGCCACGGGACGAGACGAAGATGGTTCAGGTTGGGCACTGTTCCTCTTTGTAAAATACCAGACAACTGTTTCTTTAAGAGTTTGAGATGGGATCCTTGTAGTGCAGGGTAGAGCCTGGCTCCCCTCACTCCCTGCCCACATCGAGGAATCATGACGGGTTTATAAAATCATGACTTGGTGTCATGAGTGCTAGGGGTCATTATATGAAATTAATAGACAACAGGTTTAAAAAGAACTTGAGAAAGTATATCTTCACACAATGAATGATCCATGGGACTCCTTGCTGTGGATGTGGTGACTGTCAAGACTATACAAAGGTCCAAAAAAGAAATAAATAATTTCAAGAATAATAGCTAGTCAGGGAGGCATCCCCATTCTCTGAACCCTAAACTGAGGTTGGCCAGAAGTTGGGATTGGATGAAATTTTGACCCAAATTAAAATGTTTCCATTTCACCTACTTTGGGGTCAATTTAATAGAAAATGAATATATTTCCAAGTTTCAGCTGCCATGGTACAACTGAATTGTGACTGCCTGCATCCCCAAGAGAAATTGGAAACCTTTCTTCTGCTTCTTTCCTTTCACAAGAATCATTGACTGAGTCGTTGTCTGCACTCTCAGAATGGAAAGCTCTAAACTTCCCCATTAGACTATCGTTGATATTTTGTGCCTCTCCAGCCATTCTAATCAGGCTTCCCATCTATATCAAGACCTTCCTCCCTGGATAATCACCTCTTCAGCAGAACCTGTGGGCAGTGGCTACCATGAGAGGACCTCAAAACACATCTCTGATGAAACCTCTGCTCCCATGGATCTGGAGAGGAACCTAGAGCACTTGTGGAAGATCAGAGATTGCGTGAAGGAAGGACCACCTATCGGGGGGTCACTGAGATATGTGCAGAACTTTGGAGTTCCATGGATGCTGGGTCCCCCTGTTTATATGTCAGGGAGAGGGAAAGGACCTGTCCTCCTGGAATAGTCTGAGGGAAATTTCCATGTAGGGATTTGTGGAAAATCTTTCCCCAGGCTGCACCCTGGGTTTGAAATGAAAGAGGGGGTCCTATATAACTATTATTAGTCTATTGCATTGCATTACATCAAAATTACAGCTGAATCAGTACCATTGGTACCACTCGGCTGCCCTTGAGGGAACTCTGTGACTTCTACAGCCGGGCTTGCATTGCAATACTGTTTGGTGTCTTCACTGTCCATCCTCGGTGATGAGTCTACCTGGAGCTTGCCATTGGCTATAACAGGGTTAAAGCTGGGACACGATGAACCAATCAGCTGAGCATTACAGGTGATCAAGTGGCCCCCAAGGAAATTGGCAAATATGCTTCATAAGGAAAGTGATACTCTTGTCTGAGCAGACACTGCCTGCTGACCATGCAAGCTCTCGGCTGATTCCTTCTCTGTTTGGGTTCAGGCCTTCTTTAGGAGCTGCTCCCCTTTTCACCAGCACTGGGTACGTTGGCAGGTTTCTCTGTCTTTAAATCTTTCAAAGGAAAGGAAAAGGTAAAGGTTGCCAGCTGCTGACATGGGCAGACGTTCTGTGCAGTGACAGCTGACTCTTCTGCACTGTCAGGGTGACAGTGATAGGGGCTAGAGAGCAGGCAACTCTAGGTAGCTGCAAAACTGTTCACTCCATGTCCCTGTGGTCCATGGGGGAGGCTTCCTATACACAGAAATCACAGTTTCAAAGGGATTTCTTAATGGTCTCATTTCTAAAGGACAGGGTGCTCTGTGTTGGAGAAGAGCCCATGGAATATAAGTGAGAAGTTTCTGAATCACCTCAGGTTTATTTAATTCTGCAGGTGGAATCAGCAAATGCATGTTCAAGCTTTTTATCTGTCTGGATTGGGATGCAGTTCTTCAGATTTTTGTGCTTTGTGGTAAAGTCTCAGAGCAAGCACATGGAATAATTCTGTTTCCTGGCATGATGCGTGCTCCGGCAAATCTGTCCTGTGAAAATGCCTTACGTTATGGACTTCTGGCACCCCTGCCTTCTTTGTGATCTCTGAATGCAAGATGTAAGGTGAATCCCTTCCCCTCTACTGGGTGATATTGATGATGCTGTTACGAATGTTACAATGTTCTCCCACCCAAAGACTAGACCCTAGAACATGCACCCTCTAGGTCAACTGGACTTTCCCAGCTGGTCCAACTGTGTTCAGCTCATGTGTTCTTCACAGAGGCGAGAACAGTGGCCAGTGAGACTTCTTGAACCAAAGTATGGTTTAATCTGAACAGTAGGAATAAATCATCCCATGGGAGAATAAAAATGGGTTTTAAAACAACCGTCTGTACTTTTGAAACTCAAGCCCTTCCACTTAGATGGATCTCACATGGGTTGAGCTTTATTCTGACATTCCCAGCTGTGTTTGTGAGTGTCAGATAAGCAGCAATTGCCAGAGCTTGGAACGGGCTCCCAGCACTGGCAAAACAAGGTGTTTAGCTTGGCTGCAGTCTGACAGTGGAATCCTCACAGCATGAAATTCAAATGTTGTCTCTTTAGCTTGTTAAGTGTTCAATGACAGATGCCTTTTCTTCAGATTTCGTTGCTCTTCCCAGTTGCTTCCTGCAACCCGCTCTTAAACTTACACTAGCCATAATGGTAATATCCTGATATTTAACCCAATATAGCCATAAAATCAACAGCCTAAGATTTGGGTTTAACAGACACATTCTTAATTATGAAAAATAAACAAGGAGTTTGATGGCACTTTAAAGACTAACAAGTTCATTTATCACATGAGCTTTCATGGGAGAAAATCCCACTTTATCAAATGCAATGGGATTTTCTTCCACGAAGCTCATGCTATAAATAAATGTGTTAGTCTTTTAACTGCCACCAGACTCTTTGTTTGTTTTGTTGAAATAGCCTAATATGCCAACCCTTTTGAACTTGTCTTTCGTAATTATGGCAGCTCATATCTATGTCTGTCACTATACATCTACATTGTGGTGTGTATTTCATGACTAGAGTAAGTAGATAGTGAGGAAAAAAATAAATGACTTTCATGTATGAAATGAAGTCTGATTTCCATGAGTAGTCAGGCATCCACTTCCCACAAACCCTCACTGTAGTAGAATAACAGGTACTGCAGTTATCTGGTACTAGACCAGCAGACTATGTGATAGATTTCCAAAGGTATTCAAACCTGCGCTTGCAATTTTGAAGGAGTTTTGAAATGAAATAAAAAGTATTCAGGTCACTCTATCAGAGAATATTTGGCTATCCCTTGATATGACAATAATGTCTACTTCAGTGTTTAGTGGTAGATCATTAGGTGACTCAGGAGCCCAATTTTTACCCTACAGAAGACTGCAGAGCACCAGAGAGTCAGAACTTAGGGATGAACATTGTATATGCACAATGCCTGTCTCACTTTGGATAAAGGCTGAAGATTGAAATCTCACAGAAGAAGAAGAGAATCAATCAACTATTAACCCCAGGATAGAGGTGTGGCTAGCTTCAAAATATGTCCCAGATCTTTTTTGCTGACATGTGGTTGAATGAGGGCTGAGAGGCTGCAATCTTTTCATGTTCTAAAGAAATGTAGGTGACACAACTATACATCGGGTCCCCCTCTAAACTGAGAAATTCTATCTGAAAGAAGATAATTGGAGCATGAATAGGTTTATATGTGTGTGCTAATATATAGATGTAGCAGTTATGCAAAAACTTTACTTTTAATGAAATTATTACAAAACATCCTCTCCCCCCAAGCATGTCTATTGAAAGCCAAAAGCAAAAGCAGAGTTGCTGGGATCTCTGCAGCCATATGCAGGTTTAACCTTGTTCCTTAATGGCTTTTGGTTTAGAATGTATTTCAGATATAATAATCTTTACAGTGGGTCTTAGCAAAGGAGTCTTAGCAAAGTCTTTGCAAAATAGTCTTTGTATTTTTTTTCCAATTAATCCCTTTCACAGTCAGTGCTTTAATAATATATTTCATAACTGACCAGAAACTGTTTCTAATACTTGCATGCAGTGTTTTGTACACACTAACTATGAAATATTTGTATGAAACTTTCCAAAAAAGTGAGGAGCCAACAGAAATGGAGATTATAATAGTGACTGTATGTAATTATACCGATCAATGACTATGTGAGTAAGACTGAAGGATCTCACACAGTTAGTTGGATGTGACTGTTTTATAATTGTTTTCACCTTTAACCATTTGAGATACCAACCACCCTACTGCTGAGCAGAAGTAACTATCTGAGGGAAATTTTTACTCATGATATATCTACAAAACTCTTGTATGCAGAGACAATGGGGTCTTGTAAGGAAATAAAAAGAATCATCTGTGATGATTGACCTATTGCATTCTGTCAACACTGGACAGGAAAAGCATTTCAGCTTCTCTTGGAGAGATTCTTGGTGATAAGAGTGTATAACAAGAAGAGTTCAGTTAGTGAAAGTTAATAGAGTCCACTTTGATTGAATTTCCACATGTAATTCTGGAGAGACACTGTTGCCATCAGTGTTCCTGACTGCAGAAACTGGCCAATTCTAGTAGTGAATATTATTTAAAAATCCTGGTTGAGTTATGAACTTTCTAGATTCACATTGTACAATATGTATAACTAGTGTGGTTCAGGAGGAAACTTTCTCTGAGGGAAGGTTATCTCTTAGCTGTCTGATGGAAGGCTTGAAGGACAGCATAGGAGAGTTATTCAATAAAGGGGGAGAAACAACAACAGAAAATGTGGAAATGGAAGAGGAACAAAATTATTTCTTTATTTTGGTTTTTACCAAGAAGGTTGGTGGTAATTGGCAACCTGATTTAGTAAGGGGCAGTAAAAATGGGAAAGGTCCAGGAGCTAAAATAGAGAAAGAGCAAATTAATAATTAATTAAACCAGCTAGATGTCTTCACGTCACTTGTGCCTGATAATATTCACCTAAAATACTCAAGAAGCTGACTCCAGAGATATCCATTAACGACTATCTTTGAAAAGTCATGAAAGACTGGAGAGACCCCAGAGGACCAGAAAAGGGCAAATACAGTGTCCATCTATAAAAAAGGGAAATAAGGACAACCCAAGAACTAACTGACCAGTAAGCTTAACTTTTGTACCAGGGAATCTAATGGAGCAAAGGAATCAATTTATAAATATCTAGACTAGAATAAACTCTTAAGTGATACCATGGATTTATGAAGAAAAAAAAAATCATGTCAAACCAACCTGATAGCTTTCTATGTTAAGGCACCAGACCTTGTGGATAGAGGGGAAGTAGGGGAAGTAGTAGAAGTGAGAGAGAGAGAGAGAGAGAGAGAGAGAGAGAGAGTTTAGTAAGACATTTGGTACAGTTTTACATCACCTTCTCGCTCACAAAATAGCGAAATACAACTAAGAGGGAGCTACCATAAAATGGATGCAGAACAGGTTGGATAACCACTCCCAGAGTGGAGTTAGCAATGTTCACAATCAAGCTGGAAAGGCATTACAAGCACCGTACTGCAGGGATCACATATGGCTCTGGTTCTGTTCAATATTTTCACTAATTACTTAGAAAATGGCGTAGAGCAGAGGTCAGCAACCCCGACACATGTACCGAAGGTGGCAGACAAGCCTGTTTTTAGCAGCATACTAGGCTGTCAGCCCCATGGTGCTGCTCTAGCTCTGGGTGGTCCAAAGGAGCAGCTCCAAGCCCATCGGCTGCTCATCCCTCTTTGCTAGCCCCCTCCCGTGAGCACAACATGCAGTGGGACCAAAGGCAGCTGCTCCCTCTTGCCCCTACCGCAGTGGGGCTTTGTTCCCAATGCGCCCATGGGAGGAGGGCAAAAGCAAGACAGCAGCCACCAAGCACAGCGAGTCTGCCACTTCTGTCCCACTGTGTTCACAGGAGGAGGATGCCAAAAGGCATGTGTGCACCTTAAACTATCCAAATACGTACTAGACATTGGAAAACTCAGCAAGGAAAAGCATGGGCAAGGATCACACTCAAAAATGCATTTTAATTTGATTTTAATAAGAATGTTGTTAAATTTGAATGTTTACATACATGCTATGATAGTAGTAATCTTTTAGAGCCAATCTTAAACATTAAAATGTATTAGAGTCACCCAACATCGTAAATTAGCTTGAATCAGTGAAGACTCAGCACACTACTTCTGAAAGGTTGCCTACCCCTGGCACAGAGACTATGCTTATAATGTTTGTGGATGACACCAAGCTAGGAAGGGTTGCAAGTGCTTTGGAGACTAGGATAAAAATTGAAAATGATTTGAACAAACTGGTGAAATGGTCTGAGATAAATAGGATGAAATTCAATAATGACAAATGCAAAGCACTGCACTTAGGAAAGAACAATCAGTTGCACACATACAAAAAGGGCAATGACTGCCTAGGAAGGACAACTACGGAATATGTTTCATACTGGACCACAAGCTGAATGTGAGTCCACAGTGTAACAGTGATGAGAGAAAAGCAAACACCATTCTGTGATGTATTAACAGGAACATTGTGAGTAAAACAAAGGAAATAATTCATCAATTCTAATTTGCACGGATTAGGGCTCAAATGGAGTATTTTGTCCAGTTCTGGATGCCTCATTTCAGGAATTATATGAAGAAACTGGAGACAGTTAAGAGAGAGCAACAAAAATGACTAAGGGTCTAGAAAAGTGGCTTTCAAACTTATTTCACCTGAGGGTCTGTGACCCAGTCCTGGGTCCTCACCCCTAGTTTGAAAACCATTGTTCTAGAATACTTGACTTACGAGGGAAGATAGAAAGAAATAGGTTGTTTTAGCCTAGAAGACTATGTCTATATCTGAAAAACTTAGTTAGGATTTGTTAGTCTAAACTAAGAAGGTTGAGGTTAGTTCAAACCAGCCTTGGGTTAATTTGAACTAACTTCATGCTTATAAGTTTAGACTGACCACTCATTCTTATTCTAACTAATGTTTAGTTCAAACTAGAAAGCATGGCTAGTTCAAACAAACCAGCTTCATTTAAACTTCTTAAGTTTGAACTAATAATTAGTTTGGGTCTTGGTCGGACTTAGCTTCAACTAAGCCATTTAGTCTGGACTAAGTACCAGTACTAACTAGTTTGAACTAAGCATTGCTTAGCTCAAAATAAGAAAGTTCTTAGTTCTAACTAGGGAAAGCCTAGCATGGCCATCGGCTAAATTAGTAATTTGCCAGTGTAGACATAGCCAAAAAAAGAGAGGACTGAGAGAGGACATGACAACAGTTTTCAAATATTTAAAAAGGTTGACAGATTTATTTGGGCATAAGCTTTTGTGGGCTCCAACCCACTTCATAAGATGCATGAAGTGGAAACTACAGTTGAGAGGTATATATACACATGCCAGGGTGGAGGAGGGCAAGTGTTAGCAGAGTCATCTCAGAGCTCAGATGGGGCCAATTCACACCAGTTGATCAAAGAGGGAGATTGAGTGAACAGATGAGTTACTTTTTGTAACATGTTAATCATTCCAAGTCCCTATTCAGATCCAATATAATTGTGTCAAGATTGCAGATTAGCTCCACTTCCACAGTTTCATGCTGCAGCCTGTTTTTGAAGTTTCTTTGTTGAAGTATGGGAACTTTCAAGTCTCCTATTAAGTGTTAATGGAGATTGAAGTATTTTACTACCGGTTTATGGATGTTGCCATTTTTTTATGTCTGATTTGTCGCCAATTATCCTTTTATGCAAGGACAGTTTGGCCAATGTACGCGACAGAGGGGCATTGCTGGCACATGATAGTGTATACCACATTAGTAGTGGATGTGCAGCTGAATGAGCCCCTGATGCTGTGCCTAATGTGGTTGGGAACAGTGATGGCTGTGAAATCTCTACGTTTGGAAATTTTCAATAGCACATTAGACCAGTGGTTCCCAACCAGTGTGCCGCGGCAACACCCAAAATGTGCCATGAGAATCTGCAAGAGCTAGATTTAGAGCTCTCTCCCTGCTCAGTCCAGCTACGTGGGTTGTGCAGGGCTGGCAAAAAGCAGTGGCAGCTTTTGGGGTAGGCGAAGCAGGCAGCTGCCTAGGGCCCCAAGGAATAAGGGGTCCATCCTCAATTTGGTGGACAGAAATGAAAATATAGAAAAAATATAGAAATTATTCTCATCTAGCAGAGCTAGTAGGGCTGGAAGCCTTAGTACTTTTCATTCTTGGCTCATCAAGGCAAACTATCATTAGGATCTGTGCTTCGTCTGAATTGCAGATTTCACCATTATCTGCCTATTACGTTTACATTGACATGCTAAAAAAGCAGGAGCAAGCACCAGACAGCACAACAGTAGGAATTTTCCCTTGGGCTCAGCTTTTAATTCCTCAGTGTGGCCATTTATTCTGCCATTTTTTTAATTTTGTGAAATATTGCTTTTTCCTTTTTTTTTTTTTTTTTTTTACCTGTTCTTTTGCCTTTTCCTTTGACTTTGTGACAATTTTTAGTTTGGCTTTGGTTAGATCAGTTTACTAGGTAGGTCCATATAAACTGTTACATATAAACACAGTGCTGCCCTCTTAGACAATCATTACAGCTGTGTGTGATGTCTGTGCTGTATCTTTTTTTTTTTTTTGGTAAGTAATATTTTAGCTTCTTCTGTACTTATGATTTAATATTTTTGATGGTGCAAGAGTCTTATAAATTTGAATACTTCAGAGAATTTCACTGAAATTTGGTGTTTTTCATTTATAGCTACACATTAGGAACCTTTTTTTTTACTTATTTTTATGTATTATAATTATTTGTATTAAATGTCTAGTGCATATAAAACCAAGCCTATATGAAACATTTGTAAGATTTGCCTGTCAACATTTTAAATGTTGCATTTGTTATTTCTGAGCCAACATTAATGTTACCACTTTTTATTTATGAATTACTGCTCATACTTTAAAAAAAAAAAATAAAATGTTCATTTTAACTTTGTAGTTCATCATTAGCTCAGTTATGGTAAGTGACAGATGATCAACTTACAAGCTTCATAATGGGAAGATCTTTATAAATATCATAATCAAGAATAATTTACGAGTTCCAGAGGGACAGTCATGTTAGTTCAGTTCAGCAAAACAAAAAAGGAGTCCTGGGGGGTTGTGTGGGGTGGTTAGGGCTGCAGCAGTGGACTGGGACCACAGGGAAGGTAGCAGTAGGGGCCAATAGTGAGCCCTTTAGGGGGCCCCACAAAGTAGTTTGTGGCAAGGAAACAGCTCCCAGCCTGTCAGTCAGCCTGCAAACAGCCAAGGTGAGGGCTTTGAGGGGGCTGCTGGGGGTTGTGGGGGGCAGGGTGTATGTGTGTAGCAGAGGTGGGTGGGAATGGCTGTGTAGCAGAAGTTGTGTAGCTGGGGATGTGAGGTGGGTGTTTGGTGGGGATGTGTGTAGCTGGGGGGAGTGAGCTGGGGGCTGGAAGCCTGGTTCTGGCCCCTGCAGTGATGGGAGCATCCATCACAGGCAGCAGGGGGCTGGGGAAGGGGGGAACAGGACCCACTGGGGTGGGAGGGAGCAGCAGTGGGGTGAGGATTTGCCCTGGGTGGCAGGGAGCCACTGTGGAGAAAGGTGGAAGTGGCTGCTGTGTCGTGCTCCCCTGCCCTACCTTCCCACTCCCCAGGTTCGCCCCGACCCCTCCAAGCCACTTCTGTTCTCCCTTCCCCTCTCCTCTCTTGGCACTTTTGTGCTTTTCCCCACATGGCTGCCCTTGTCCTCTTTTGCCACCCCTGCCCAGGAATGGTGCTACCATTTCTGGCACCCTCCTGCAGGGAGAGGAGGTGCCAGCGGCCCCCTGCAATGCTTACCAGGCTTACTGGGTTGTGCTGGCCCTGCCCCTGCCCTGCTCTGCTCCCCACACTCACTCCTGCCACTGCAAATAACTCCTGACCTCCCCTGTCTTGCCATCCCTGCTCTGCTACCCCTACTACCCCACACAGAAGCATTTCTGAACCACTGTGCTATGGTTCATAAATATTCACATTATTTTGAGCTAATCTGAATATTCATGAGTTTTTAATGGTGATGTACCTTGAAAAATTTGAAGGTATCAAGGTGTGCCACATCAGAGAAAAGGTTGGGAACCACTGCATTAGACCAATACATATCAGAGATGCTTTGAGATTGTATTTGGTCCTGCCATGAGTGCAGGGGCTGGACTCAATGACCTCCCATGGTCGCTTCCAATTCTGTGAGTCTGTGTGGTGCTGGCCATTGCAGTGACTGAGAAATTCAATAAAGGCAAGTGTAAAGTATTCCACTTAGGAAAGAACACTTGATTGCACAGATGCAAAATTAAAAGAGTTGGGCTTTGTTAGTCTAGAAAGAGGAGAATGAGAGGGGACATGATAACAATTTTCAAGTAGTTAAGAGTTTGTCATGAGGAGGAGGGAGAAAAATTGTTCTCCTTAACTGCCTATGACAGGACAAGAAGCAATGGGCTTAAATTAGAGGAAGGGAGGTTTAGCTTGGATATTAGTTTAAAAAAAAAAAGCCTAACTTTCAGGGTGATTATTCCTGAAATAATTTGCCTAGGCAAGTTGTGGAATCTCCATCAGTAGTAGTTTTTAAGAGATAGTTAGACAAGTACATGTCAGAGATGGTTTAAGAGACCAGCTGGCCCTACCATCAGTGCAGGGAACTGGACTCAATGACCTCTCACGGTCCCTTCCTGTTTCTATGACTCTGATTCTCTCTACCATAGGTGTGATCCAGTTTGGCAATACCTATTTTCATATTTGTGGTGTAAGTCCAAGACCATGTTTGTAATGATCTGTCTTGACATCTCAGAAGACTCTAGACTTGCAGTGAGAGCAGAATGGTTTCTAATTCAATATCTTCTACTCCCCTGTTATTTTTCATTCCAGGAATTAAAGTTCAAAATTCCACAGACCTTCTCAGTGCATTATGTCAACCACCAATGACACCATATTCCAACCTGCAGTGTTCCTCCTTACTGGAATACCTGGATATGAAGATGTCCATGTCTGGATTTCTATACCCTTCTTTTTAATGTATCTTACTTCCATTTTAGGAAATTCACTCATTCTTTTCATTGTAATAAGAGATCCAAACCTCCATGACCCCATGTGCATTTTCCTTTCCATGCTGGCCATCACAGACTTTGGTTTATCGATATCCACTATGCCAACAATACTGGGAATATTATGGTTTAATTCAAGGAAGATCACCTTCAGTGCCTGTTTAACCCAGCTCTTTTTCATACACTCATTTTCCTTCATTGAATCTTCCATGCTCTTGTTTATGGCCTTTGACCGCTTAGTTGCTATCTGTGTCCCACTTAGATATGCTTCTATCTTAACCCCACCCAGAATAGCAAAGATGGGACTGGTATCTCTCCTAAGAGGTGTTGTTCTAATATTCCCACTCCCCATTCTCCTGAAACAGCACCGATACTGTCAGGGCAACATCCTCTCCCATTCCTACTGCCTGCACCAGGAGGTCATGAAGATGGCTTGTTCAGATATCAGTGTCAACAGCATCTATGGCTTATTTATAATAGTGTCCACAGTGGGGTTGGACTCGCTTTTCATTCTCCTATCTTATTTAATGATCTTGAAAACAGTGCTGAGCATCGCATCTCACACAGAGCGCCTCAAGGCCCTGAACACCTGCGTCTCTCATGTCTCAGCTGTCCTGATCTTCTACACCCCAATGATCGGATTGTCAGTGATACACAGATTTGGGAAAAATTCTTCCTTCATTCAACTTCTCATGGGCTACATCTACATGATGGTCCCACCCCTTATGAATCCAATTGTGTACAGTGTGAAAACCAAACACATTCGTGCAAGGATAATTAGAGTTTTCATTAAGTGAATGGTCAATTCATCATTCAACACCCGTGCTGGTGACATGGGAGATGAAAGTGTAACCCATGTGCCTAAATAGGTGCAATCTCTTTTAGGGACCCTTA
>ML682181.1:549824-580645 GCA_007922195.1 Podocnemis expansa | reverse complement strand
TGTAACCCATGTGCCTAAATAGGTGCAATCTCTTTTAGGGACCCTTATGGCAGGGATTACGTTGCTGGGCAGATTTTGCAGCCCAGAAACCAGAAACTTCTGGTAAGAGGGTGAGGAAGCACACTGAGCATGCCCCACAAGTTTTATTGTGTTTGCTGGAATTGCATGCCCAGGGAGAAGCCTGAGAAGAGAAGCCTGGAGAGGAGCAAACAGAGAGCTGCAGAGGACATTGGCTAAGGGACTTAGTGAAAGGAGCTGAGCAGGAGTGGACTGCAGGATGTTTTCTCCCAGCTTTCGACTGCTTTGCAGGGGAGTTGTCTGCAGCAGAACTGAGAGCTGGATGGCCAGTGACCTGATTGCATGGTGCTGGCTGCACAGGAGGAAGAAAGGACTGCATGGCATCTGCCTGAAGATTCCTGCAGCTAGAGAGGATGAGGATTGCTTTCGTTCTGCATTCAAGCCCCAAGGACTTAAAAGACTGGAACTGAGATAAGGGTGACTCCACCTGAACTTTGGGACTCTTGGGTTTCTTACTGTTCTGTTTAAATGTATTATGGTTCCTTAGGATAAGGTGTGTTTAGTTAGTTAATAAAGTTCATTGTATGTTTATGTTGAGTGGTAGTTTAATGAGGGATGGGAACTCTGAGCAGTCTTCGCTGTGAGTCCTTTTGACAACTGGATCCTGGCTCTCCAGTTGCTTTCATCAGGGGTTTTCTCTGTGAGGCACTGGAGAGGGGCAATTGAGTGAATCTGAGCCCACCCTAGCAGGTTACAAAAGCAAATGCTAAGTTATTTACTTCCAATAGGACATGGTGAGGGAAGACTGCACACTCAGGAAAAGGCACCAAAGCAGACATCAGCATTTAGAAAGTGTTTCTGTAGAGCCAGCAGATGGGTGGGATATTAACACAGAAAAATCTGTTCCGTTCTCAGCTCAGAAGTGCTGTGGTTACAGTCAGTACAGAGAAGGAATGTGGATGTTCTGTCCCTTTGTACATGACATGTCCCTGTCCTGTGTCTGGTTAAATATCCAGAAGCTTCAGATCTGTTTTGTAGTCACAGTTCGGGCCCACCCTGAGGTCTCTGGCTTCTGTGTGATCTATGAGAGTGGCACCAGCTGCGGAAAGGGATTATTCAAGGACACGGCTTTCTTTCATTACCCTGTGCCCTCACCTCAGTGCCGGTGACTGAGTTGTGTCACAAGGATTAAAGCTTTTAAGCCCCAACAGAAGCCATAATGGGACCTTCCTGTCCTGTTGATGGCTCTGGAAAGTGCATACTTGCAGAATCTGCTCCCCCACTCAGTGCACCGAACCCTAGAGTTGCATGTGTGAGTGAGGATCAAACATACAGGAGTCCTGACAAGAGACTCGTCCCCTCCAGTTGAGCTGCTTAGGTGGGCAAAGACTGGAAAAGGGCCTAAGCTCCCCAAGTGAGTTTCAGCCAGTTCCTAGCTTTGCCCAGTCATTTAGAGGGCATTAGAGGGAGCTGTTGGGGACTCTCCCCTAGGAGGGTTGGGAACTGGAAGCACCTATCAGCCCTTTTTCCATAGTATGGCCTTTTCAGTTCCTAAGATTTTTAGAGCTGACCGAGGCCTAGTAGAGGCAGGTATGGGGAGAGAGGAAGATGGTCCCAGATGGATAATAGCTCATCTTTAGGAAATCCCAGACTACTTTTTCTTTAAGGGCCTGCATCTGGGACCTTGTTGGGCAGGGCAAGGCCTGGCTGCCTTCACTCCCTGCCAGCCCACAGGAACGGAAGGAGGCAGGACCAGCAGTGTCCTCTCTCACAACATGGGTGATGCCAGAAGTGCTAGAATGACTGTCCTTGCTCAGCCTAGCAGGAAGGGACTAAGCTACTGAGGAGCCAGCTGGTGAGGAACCAGGAAAACTACTTCAAGCATGACCCAACTAAATGTCAGCAATGAGGACAGGCATGCTCCTGGACAAAAGATGTGGCTGGGGGAGTATCTGGGCACCAAAGTAGGGTGGAGCAGCAGAGAGGTTAAGAGATACTTTGCTTTCAAGAGCAAATATGATGAGCCCCCACAGGGGGATCTGTCTTCATTCTTCCAAGCCGGGTAACTCATTGTAAGAAAAGGGAAAGGCAGGGTACTTCATACTGCAAGGAATATTCCATCTAAAGCCACTTGGCCAGAGTGTGCTGTACACTTTTAAGCTGTTGCCAATAAACAAAGGTCTGTTGAGCCCCAGGGCTCCTGTAAACTCCACTGAAATTGGTAGGGAACAGACATGAATCAAACACCTGTAACTGGCTCTTTGCTATCATTGCTCTCCGCAGTGCTCTGGGCAGCAGAAGATTCAGCCAGTTCAGCAGTAGGCTCATAGGACTGAGCACTACTCTGATGGAATCTGTGCCAGAGCATAAATATAAATGATGCCTTAATCTAATTGTCTTGTGTTACCCACAAGACCCTTCTTTCTTTTCCTAGACACAGGACCAGAGCAGAAGTTCACAAACTGGAACTAAAGGAGATGAAATTCTACTTTTGTGTTCCTGTTACACACATCTGTTTGTACATGTACAAATGTCCCATCCTTTTATTGAATCCTTCTGATCTTCTGAGTAACAGAAGCTGGTGGCCAAGATGTCCATGTGTTAATTAAGCATATTTTAATAAAATTTTGAAGGATTAATTTTACTCAATTGTCATGGGTTCTGGGGTTAGAAAAAGAATTCATTATTATTTTTCTATCTGTTCCAAAGTCAAGAGTGTGCCTCAGGATGTTCAGGAGAAAGCAGGATAAGATCCCTGGGCAAATGCTAGATATAATAGGCACTTTGAACTGATATTTGGAGGATTTAGCAGTCCAAAAGCTGTGGCCCACCTGTGTGAGCCTGTAGTGGGATGGGATTCAGCAGTTCCCTATTCAGGGATCACTCATCCAGAGATCACTCATAAAACCTAGCTGTTATGTAGCATTGGGCAATAGAACAAACAAACAAGGAGTTCTGGGGCACTTAGGCTATGTCCACACATAGGCACTCATTTTCAAATATGTTAATTCTAAATAACTTAATTTGAAATAAAATTGTTATTTTGAATAAATTTTAATCAAAATAAGCAAAAACCTCAAAATGAAATAGCAAGTCCAGACACAGGACTTGCTATTTTGAATCAGGAGAGGGGAACCATGGGAGGTGTGGTAAGATGGCCCTCTCCCTGGGCCATGCCCCCACCCAATATATAGAAAAAGGAAGGCACCCTGGGAAGGAGAAGGGCAAAAGTGTTAATTCAAAATAATGTTTGTTTGTTTTTTTTTTCAAAATAACATGTCTGAATGGCGCTATTTCAAAATAACTGATGATTCAAATTAAAGTAGGTTGAAGCAATTTCAAAATAACATCTCTTGTTTTGAAGTAATGGAGATCATCATTTCAAAACAAGAAAACATTGTGTGGACCTAATCTTTTTAAAATCACAATAACCAGTGTTATTTCAATTTAAAAGATATGTGTGGACATACCCTTAGAGACTAACAAATTTATTTATTGCATGAATTCTCATGGGAGAAAAAACCTACTTCATCAGATGGTTTGAAGAAGTAGGATTTTCTCCCACAAAAAACATGTACAAAAAATAAATGTGTTAGTCTTTAAATGTCACAGGACTCCTTGTTTGTTTGTTTTACTAAACTAGTCTAACACAGCTACCCCTTTGGATACTACTGCTCAATAGGAGATTGATAAATCAAACAGTAATGTATGATCACTGGACCACAGGGGATTCACCCATGAGTTCTGAAGAAATGAAAACATGAAATTGCAGAATTACTAACTATAGAACGTAACCTATCATTTAAGTCTGCTTCTTTAGCAGACAACTGAGAGATAGAAAAAGTGATTCCAATTTTTAAAGAAGGGTCCAGAGGCAATACCGGCAAATATGAGATAGTAAACCAAAATTCAATATCAGATAAATTGTTTGCCAGAATAGGACTGAACAGGATTATGAGACCTATAGGCTGTGCTCACACACAGGGGGTTATTTCGATACAAGTTGTTTCAAAACAACTTGTATCGAAATAACACCTTATTTTGAAATAACTTAATTCAAATTAACAGTTTGTTAATTTGAATTAAGGAAAAAAGCTCAAAGTGAAATAGCAGGTTCAGGCAACAGTTATTTCGAAACAAGTCACCGTTGTTTCCAAACAACATGTTCGCATAGCGTTGTTTCGAAACAAACATTTTGAAACAATGTTGTTTCGAAACAATTGTTTCGAAACAATGTTGTTTTGTCCCCGCATGGGGTTTAACTTGTTTTGAAACAACCATGCATCGTGTGAACAGGGTATTTCTTATTTCAAAACAACCTCCGTTGTTTCAAAATAAGAGTGCTGTGTGAACACAGCCATAGATAAATACAATGTGTTGAGGAAGAGTGCTATTCAACACATTCATAAATAATTTCAAAAAGGGGTAAATGATAAGATGGCAATGTTTGTAGGTGATACAAAACTCCTCAGTATAGCTGCATCCATAGCGGTCTGTGAATAGGACAAAGAGATCTCACAAAATTGTAGATTAACTATAATGTTGAGTTTAAAATAATGAACACTGGAAAACAGAATCCCAAGAATACATATGAGATGATGGGATATAAACAGGAGCAATCCTAGAGATCCTGGTATCCAGGGCAAAAGTCAACCATAAGGCCCCCTGTGCTTTGTGGGGGCCCCATCCTTGACTTTTGCCCAACTGGCTTTGCTGGGGTCCCTTCCCCAGGTCCTCTACCAGTTCCCCAGCCCTCGGTGAGGCCTCAGGTTCTGTTGCAATCCCCCACATCACCAGGAGTCATCGTGCAGGGGCTCCTCCCCCTGCAGGGCTATGGGAAAATGTCCATGATGTCTACCCCCCCCCCCCCCCCCACCTACTTAAACTTTTTTTAAATTTTATTTTTCATTTAACAAAAAAAAAAAAAAAAAAAAAAAAAAAAAGATCTTGGAGTCCCTGTAAAGTTCTCTGACAATATCTACTCAATGTACACCAGCAGTTAAAAAAAGTTGTAAGGACTGTAGGAGAAAGTAAAAGGTTAAGTAAGATAAGTAGAAGCACCTAGGTATTGGCTCAAGTCCTAGCAAAGCAATCCAAGAAAGTGGGCCTGAAGTGGCATGCACATAGGGCACAGGACCATGATAACCTCATCAAAACCGGCACAAGCTAAATATGAGAAAGTACTAAGACAAAGATGAGAAAGTACTTGAATAAAGAATTGGAGAGAGGTGGTGCTAGTCCAGTCTCATGCCAAAAGAGATAAGGAGGTATGCTGAGTTGAAGTGACCTGTACAAACAAGAGGTTTGGCCAAGTCATGACACCTTGACGGATGGTGATGCCCAGGGACCTATCAAATTAAGGGGTGGCATCAGACGAGGGATGTACAAGTCAGTTCAGATAAGGTATAAAAGTAGGAGGCCCCAAGCCCAAACTTTGTGCAGCCGAGAGGGTGACAGCCAGTCCTGCTGTCAGTGGAGCTGTTCCATTGCATTGAGAGCACCAATGCTGCCAACAAATCTGTCAGTATGGACCGTTTGCCATAGTGCTACGTTCCAATGAAGCCTAGCCTGGCACCTTCATTTCTACAAAGATCTGTGGTCGTGTTGGTTTCCTCAGTCATGAGTGTTGTCTCAGTTTACTCACTCACACATTCACACACACAGCCAAACTAATATCAGTGCCGGACACAGAACAACACTGATAAGAACACACCTTGCCTGACGGGCTTGACCACACTCTGCCTGGTGTACCACAAGGACAATTAGGAGTTATCAGAAAAGGGATAGATAATACAACATAAACCACAGTATACCCACTTTTAAAATTTAGGGGCACACTCACAAGTTGAATGTTGTGTGTAGATCTTGTCACCTGCTCTCTCTCTCTAAAAAAAACCCCCCCCCCAAAAAAAACATAAAAAAAAGTACTGAAAAGGAGAACTAAAAGGGTAGGAGTGTGGAACAATTTCCATACGTAGAGAGAATCATGAGATTTACTGAAGAGGAACAAACTAGAGAGCTATAAAATCATGTCTGATAATGAAATAGTCTACATAAGTAACATAAGAAAAAAAAGTGTCATTTACTTTTCATAACACAAAAAGTAGGGGTTACCAAATGGAATTAATAGGCAGCAGATTTAAAATGAACAAAAAGAAATATTTCTTTACAAAATGCATAGTCAACCTGTGCATTTTCTAGCCCAAAGATTTTGTGAAAGCAAGATATAACATGATAAAAAAAAAAAGTTCACAGAGAATAGATCCATCAATGGCTGTTAGCCAAGTTGGTAAGACAGGAAACCCAATACTCTAGGGCTCAGTACCTTAGCAGCTCCCAAAAGTTGGAATTGGATGAAATTTTGACACAAATTAAAATATTCCCTTTTCCTTCTCTTTTTAGTGTGGGTTTTCTTAGAAACCTGATCATTTATTTTACTGAACACTCAGTTGCCACGGTACTGCCCCTCTCCAGCTGCCTGGATCCCCAAGAGAAATTGCAACCATTTAGTCTGCCTTTCCTTGTAACATCAACAAAAGTTGCATTGACTGAATCTGTGACTGCACTCTGGGCATGGAAAGATCAAAACCTCCGCCCACACACTGTGGCCTGGATTTTTTGCCTTACCAGCTACTCTAACCAGCCTTCCCATCACTACACAGTCCAATCCACTCTGTATATGGACCCTTTGGCAGATCCTGTGTCCAGTGGATACTGTGACAGGCCTTGGGAGCACATCTCTTATGAACGTGCTGCCAGGGAGATGGAGCGGTTCCTAGATTAATTATGGAGGCACCGAGATTATGGGTGGGATGGCTTACCTATTACTGAGACTGCTGCATAAATTTGGGAGTCCATGGATGCTGGATCGCCCCACCTGTTTATATTTCAGGGAAAAGGGAAGAGAAGTCCCCCGATGAAACAATCTGAGGGAAATGTCTAGACATGGATTTGTCTGGAATCTTCCTATCTCAGTGTGCATCATGTGTTGGAAAGGTTGCTGACAGGAAGAAACCTGACCCTATATAACTATGATAATTTCTATTGTATTACTTCAAGAGTACAGCCATCATAGCATCATTGATGCCACTTGCCCAACATCAAGTGAGCCCTGAGATTCCTCGGAGCCATACACATAGCACTGACAAGCCTGGGTGCCAGGAATAGAGCCTTTGACGGGGTTGCAGTGCAGTTTAGTGGCATCACTGCACATCTCCTGGGAGTGGCTTCCTGGAGTTTGCCAATGTGGGTGACAACATTAAAGAGTTGGCACAAACTGAACCAATCTGCTGAGGGTTTCCGGGTGACCAAGTGGACCCCAAGGACACGGACAAAGATGCTTCATAAGAACAGCTGCATCCCTCCCTGAGCAGACGCTGCCTGCTGTCCACACAAGCTCTCTGCTGACTCCTTGTCTGTTTGGGTGCAGACCTCTGTTGGCAGCTGCCCACCTTCTTGCAGGAGCTAGGTACGTTGGCAAGTTTCTCTATCTTTATATCTTTCAGACACAAAGGGAAGACTAAAGGCTGACAGCTGTTGACATGGGTGGATGTTCCTTGAAGCAGCAGCTGACTCTGCTGGACTGTGGGTGTGACTCAGTGACAGGGGCTAGAGAGCCGGCAGTAAGTAGCTGGGGAACCCTTGAGTCCTTCTGGTCGTGGCCCCTTTGAGATCCTTCTAGATACACAAAAATTCCAGATTCAGAGGGAACTCAGAGTGTAAAAACAGCATGACCCAAGTCAGGATTTTTCAGTGGGTCCCACTTCCAGAGGAGAAGGATGCTCTGGGCCCAAGAAGAGCTGAGGGAACATCAGTGGGTCACTACCAAGTCACCTCATGGTTATTTGCTGCTGGAAATTGAATCAGCAAATCCATGTTCAAAGCTTTTATTCTCCAGCTCTGCTGTGAATGCAGGAACTCAGATGGGTACCACTTTGTGCTGACAGGTCAGAAAAGGCAGATGGAATAGGATCAGATGAGGGTTGCAGAATTTCTGCCCTGTAGAAACCCTTCATAGCTCCAGGCATCCTGCATCTCTGTCCTCTCTCTGACTCCAAGTGCTATTTGTCAGAGATTTTGATTTTCCTCACCTGTGGTGGAATCCTACCATTCTCCACACTCACGCTGGGCGTTATGCTACAAAAAACTGAATGTCAATAGGTTTGCCAAGCTGTTCCAACCAGATTTCTCCCCTGAGAATCACCTACCTGGGCTGAGGAGAGTAAACTGCCAGCCTCCCTGAACCAAAGTGTTCTTTAATATGAGCCATAGCAATAAAGCAGCACAGGAGAGAACAAAAGGGTATTAAAACAACAGTCTGCATGTGGTTTTTAACTCAAGTGCCCCCACTCTGATGGTCACCCAGACTGGCTGATACTTTTCAGACTTCCACAGAGTGTGTGTGTGTGTGGGGAGCAAGCTGACTCATGTGTGGACAGACTCCCAGCCAGGGATTTCCCTCACACACCCCTCACACCCTCCCTTCACCTCCACACCTGAGTTTCCCAACACCCCCCAGTTGTCAGCTACTAATAGTGTTATACCAGTTCAGTGAGCACCCTCAATACTCCCCCTAAACTGCCATAATTTTGAGTTCTGGGGAGAATACTGCTCCCAGCACTGGCCAAACAAGCTGTGCAAGTTAGCCAGAGCCTGTAAAAGGGTCTTCCCAGACTGAAACTTGGGTGCTGTCTTTGAAACTCCCAGAAGTGTTTAGCACCAAATGGCTTTTCTTGAGCTCTTGTTTCCCTTCCCATTTGTTTTAGCCTGCTACTAAACCAAAATTAGACATACTGGTAATTACCCACTATTTAACCCAATAGAACCATAAAATCAATGGACCAAGAACTGGGTTTAACAGACATTCATAATTATGGCAGCTCAGATCTCTGTCTATCCCAACACTCTTCCAGGTTGGCATCTATATTTATGAACACTGCACGTAGACAGTCAGAGAACGACCGAGAGAGAGAAATAGACAACTTTCATATGTGAAATGAAATTTGATTTCCTGTAATCTCTCATTGGTGTGTAACAGATGCAAACCTACATTGTATTTGACCAGTGATCCACTCGAAGCTGGGAAATCAGCCGTGAAAGAGGACCTGAGCAGAAAGAATGGGTTTACATGTGTATGCTAAGTATAGTGGTTCTGAACCACAGTGTTGGGACACATAACTGTGTTGCCAAACATCAGTAAGTGTGCCGCAGTGAGCTGGGGAGACGGCTGACTTTGGCTGGGGGCTGGGGGTGGTGCTGTGTCTTGAAGGTTGTGGTATTCTGCCAAAGTTGTTGCAACCTGTTAAAGGTTGAGAACCACTGCAGCTAAGGTGTGGTTATTTAGATAGTATACAAAGCTTTTCACTCTAGTACAATTACTAGAAAACATTTTTTTCTTATATGCATGTCTGTTGATTCCAGCAGCAGATGTCTTGGAGTAGGAGTAACCTACTGTATTACAGTTCTGATGGGGTGGGGGCAGAATAGTTCAAATTCTGTTTCTTCTTGGTTTGTGCTATTAACTTCTTGTTCTGTTAGCAGTTGTATGAGAATATCTCCTGATATCTGACCATAAGCTGGTTGCCATGCTTACTTTCAGATTAATGCACATAATAATTATTTTACAATCATTCCAGATATTCAAAAAAGTTATTAAACCAAAAGAATTGCTTGTCTGTGTTTCAGAAGGTAGATCTGAGGTGCAGGCAAGGGAGTTATATAACAATTGTGTGTATTTAAGCCCATAATCTCTTAAAAAAGGATGGCTGAAGTAATTTGTACAACCTACTGGATCTTAGCACAAGAGTAATTGTAGCAAGATATTGCTGTGGCCTCTTGTTTTTCTGTGTTCACAAAGTCAGGCAGAGACCCTTGGGTTCAGGACCAACTAGTGCAGGTTTATTTACATTATGTGAACCCAACATCTTTTCACCACACTTTTTTTTTCTTTGTAGCTTCTACACCCAGGAGGTAGGAGCAACCCTCTAACTCCTCTTCCAGACTCCCTCCCCTGTCTTCCCTCCTCTCAGCATCTATGCAACACCAAACCACACTGGTTGGGGCAGCGGGCTGCAGTTTTCCATTTAGGTACAGGTTTCTCTCTAGCTAGCTTTAATTTCCCTCTGTAAACTGCAGCTGGAATGACTGAGGGTTGACTTAGCAGTTCCTGCTCAGCACCCTATTGTCCTAGCGTTTGCACTACCCAGATTTACACAGACCAGTCCTTGCCCCACTCAGCTGAAGTAACTCACTGTATTAATCTGTAACTTGCCAAATAATTACAGAACCCTTACATACCAAGAAAATGGGGGGTCCTGTGGAAATAAAAAGAGGCCTGTAGGTGCATTAACCTATTTAAATCCAGTCAGTACTGGACAAGCAAAGTATACACTTTCTTTTGAAGGGATTCTTGGTAGTCACATTATATCACTGAGACCATTTGTTAAGCAGAAGTTAATAAAGCCCAATTCTGATCAAATTTGCACAAGCAGATCTGGAGTGATGCTGTGGCAGTCAGGATTGTGGAATTCAGGAGCTAGCCACAGGAATTTATCCTCAGCAAAGAAAAAGGTGAAATGATATAACTGGAACATGTGTAGTCGAAAAGATAGATAGATAGATAGATAGATAGATAGATAGATAGATAGATAGATAGATAGATAGATAGTGTGGCAATGCAATGAGTTTATAAATAAGATCAATGTGGGACAGAAAATACAGTAACCATTTTCATCGTGCACCACACAAAAATAATTGTAAATTCACATAGAGCTGGAGTAGGCTGTGGAACTCACAACCATGAGATATCGTTGGGACCAAAATTTTAATAGGATTCAAAGAGGTATACAGAAACTAAAAATCCAAATACTGTAGTGAGGGTTTTTAAGCTGGTGAGTGATAGCTATAAACCTTCCTGATTCACACAATAAAACATGTCTAATTAGTGCATACTAGTAGTCATATTTCAATCTGAACAGATTGCATCACAGCTTCCTGTATAGCTTTTCTTCTACATTCCTCTCAAACATCTGGTATTAGCAAGGGATAGTGGACTAGATGGACTAGATCCAATCTAGCAATGTCTAGCTTCCTATCAATTGTCTACATATAAACATCCACACTGGGTCAGATGACTGGTTTAGTCATCACTGTACCTAGTCTTCAAATACTGGCCAAGACCAGGTACTTCATAGAGAATGAAAATAACTGGTAATCGTGAAGTGTAAATCCAGGAGTCTGTTTTCACTGATATTCCTTGATGTCCCAAAAAGCTATAGAGACACAGAGCTAAGTGAAGGATGAGTCATTCAATGTTGTCTACAATCATGTTCTTTTTCCTTTCAGGAAGTAATCTCTGCTAATCTCTTCTGACTTGCCCGGTCAATTATGTCAATTGTAAATCACACCAAATTCCAGCCTCCTGTGTTCTTTCTCACTGGAATTCTTGGTCAGGAAAAGGTCTACGTCTGGATTTCTATCCCCTTCTGCTTAATCTATGTTACTTCAATATTAGGCAATGCAGTCATTCTGTTTATTTTAAAAACAGATCCAAACCTCCATGAGCCCATGTACATCTTCCTTTCCATGTTGGCCATCACAGACATTGGCTTATCAATATCCACCATGCCAACAACACTGGCAATATTCTGGTTTAATTCTAGGGAGATCAGCCATGATGCCTGTTTTGCTCAGCTGTTCTTTATCCATGCACTTACATTCACTGAATCCTCTGTGCTCTTGTGTATGGCCTATGACCGCTTTGTTGCAATCTGTGACCCTCTGAGGTATGCTTCCATCTTGAGCCCACAAAAGATAGCCAAGATGGGGCTGGTGACTTTGGTAAGAGGTGTGGTTCTGATAGTCCCTCTCCCCATTCTCCTCAAACAGCACCAGTACTGTAGGGCCAATATCCTCTCCCATTCCTATTGCCTGCACCAAGAGGTCATGAAGATGGCTTGTTCAGATATCAGAGTCAACATCATCTATGGCCTCTTTGGAACGCTCTCTTCTTTGGGGTTGGACTTTCTGCTCATCCTCCTATCTTATATGCTGATCTTCAGAACAGTGTTGAGCATCGCATCCCACACAGAGCGCCTCAAGGCCCTGAATACCTGTGTCTCACACATATTCATTGTACTGCTCTTCTACACGCCAGAAATTTGTTTGACTCTCATATACAGATTTGTGAAGATCACCTCTCCATTGTTCCAGATTCTCATGGGCTATTTGTATTTGCTGGTCCCGCCTCTGATGAACCCAATTGTGTACAGCGTTAAAACCAAACCCATTCGTGCAAGGATAATCAGGGTGTTCATCAAGTGAAGGGTCAGTTCATCACCAGCTCCAGAGACTCAAACAGCTGTCACTGCCAATTTGCCATGCCACAGACTAACAGAGAAAGGGACAACTCTGTGGCAGGAGGGAATGCAGATGGTCCAGCTGGAAGCCTGGTTCTGTGGTTTGGGCTCCTCTCTTAGACTAAAGGTTCAAAGGTTACACAGGGAGTTTCTGACAGTGTTTGGAATTAAGTGTGACATGGCTAAATCCTGGTGCCATGCCTTACCCATATGACCCTCAATCCTCTCCCCAACCACGCTATGGGAGTAGACAGTTATGACCTGGAAGTTAAAGAACTCAAAACTTCTACCTTTCGTGGTCCTGTTGCACACTGCTGTATTTGTTCTTGTCACAGAAACAAATGTCCTCTCCTTTTCTTAAATTCTCCTGATCTCCAAAGCAGCAGCAGATGGTGGCTGGGATTTCTGTGCATTAATTATTCATATTTTAAATAAAGTAACTAAAAGGTCAAACTCACTTTATTTTTTTGGGTTCTATGTTTTAGGGAACATTTATTATTATTTTTTCAGCTTATGCCGTGGGCAGTAGTGAGTCTAGGACACTTACAGGATAAAGCAGTCATTTGGATCCCGTATCTGCTACTTTTAGTAGGACCCAACCCTACCGAACATGGATGGGTCTGGATTGGGCTGGGATGCAGCAAGCATCTACTAAGGGATTCCTCGCCCAGAGTTTCATGATAAAAGCTAGCTCTTGTATAGCATATGCCATTAGCAGGTTGATAAATTAAACAGCAATATGTGAGCACAGGACCAGAGGGTATTTGGCCAAGAGTTTGGAAGAAACACAAATGTAAAATTCCTGAACTGCAAGCCATGGAATGTAATGTATTATTTATATCACCCTCTGTACCAGGTGACTGAGGGTTAGCTAAATCAGATGCCATTTTTTAAAATAAGGTTCCAGAAGTGATCCTGCCTATTATAAGCCAGCAAGCCTAACTTCTGCATCAGTCAAACTGATCTGAAATTAAAGAATTTAAAGACACATAGATCAACATATAAAGGGAAATGATGCCGGAAAAACCTATTGGAATTTTTTGAGGGGGTAAACAATCACATGGACAAGGTGATCCTGTGAATATAGTGCATTTAGATGTTCAGTAACCCTTGACAGGGTCCTTCACCGTTCATACATTATTGCGGGCGGGTATTCATACAAAACTAACCACTCTTCCTTAAAAAGTCAGTTTTCATTCGAGCTGCAGCTGCCTGGATCATCAAGAGATATTGGAGCCTTTCTCACTGCCTCTTCCTCATAACAGCAAAGAAGGTTGCACTGACTGAGTCTAAGGCTTCACTGTGGGTATGGAATGACTTAAATCAACTGCCCAGCCTATGGCTGGGGGTTTGGACCTCACCAGCTATTCTAACCAGCCTTCCCATCTCTGTCCAGACCCTTCCATCCTGTACAATGGACCTCTTCAACAGATACTGTGGGCAGTGACTACTGTGCCAGTTGCTGGGAGCACCCTCCTCACCCTGGGTTTATACTGTAGGAAAGATGGCTGTTTTGGAGAAATCTGACCCTACATAACTCCTACTAGTCTTTATGTCTGTGTTGAAGCAATATTACAGCTATTACACCATCATCGGTACCACTTGGCCACCATCCAGAGAGCCCAGTAACCCCACTGAGACATACACACTGCACAGATAAGTCTGAATTCTAGGAATAGATCCTTTGGCAGGGTTTCTGCTGCAGTCCGGTTTGACAGCATCACTGCATAGCCTCTGGTACTGGGCTTCCTGAAATGATGGAGTTAAGATGGCATACACTGAACCGACCAGCTAAGAGTCTCAGGTGGCCGAGTGGCCCCCAAGGAAAAGGACAAACAGGCTTCATAAGGGCAGCTGTGTCCTGTCTGACCAGACACTGCCTGTTGCCCATGCAAGCACTCTGCTGACTCCTTGTCCTTTCAGGTGCAGACCTCTGTGGTGACTTCTCCCCTTTTTGCAGGCACCAGGAATGTTGGCAGATTTATTTGGATACTTAAATCTTTCCAATGAAAAGGGAAGGGGAAAGACTATGTTCTGTGCATTGATGGCTGACTCTGTTGGGCTGTGGGTGTGACTCAGTGACAGGGGCTGGTAGGAGGCAGCACAAGATAGTTGGGGAACCCTCCAAACCAGGTGGGCATCATCAATGGGTGATCATTTCTGAGACACAGAGCAAACCCTGATGCCCTGAATAAGGATTTCTCAGAGGATCCAATTTCTAGAAGCACAGGGTCCTCTAGACTAGAGAAAGGCCTATGGAATATCAGTGACTAGTTCTCATATCACCTCAGGTTTTTTGCTTCTGAAAACTGAATCAGCAAATCAATGTTCAAAGTTTTTATTCTCTGGCTTCATTGTAGACACTGGAACTCAGAGCTGTATTGCTTTGTGGTGACAGCTCAGCTAAGGCATAGGTAATAGATCTGATGAAGCGGCTTGCCAACTGACAAAGTGGGTTGGAGCCCATGAAAGCTCATGCCCGAAGAATTCTGTTAGTCTTTAAGGTGCCACAGGACACTCATTGTTTTTGCTGTGCACAGACTAACATGCTACCCCTCTTTAATAGATCTGTTTCCTCACTGGGTGGCCACACCTGCATCTTTGGGCTCATCCTATAGTAGCTGACTTTGGGTATCTATCCAGTTCAGTTAATCTGTTTCTTCACTTCTCCAGGGGGATATTCTAATTTTAGGAAAGCTTTATAGAGATCTTGAACTTATTTCTCTCTGTCTGTGGGTCCAGAGGAAATGTCGCTTTATCTTGGGACATGGCATCAAGCCTTGGAAGATAGGCCTTCCCTTGTTTACAGACAGCTCCCTGACCCCTTACTCACCCATAACCCTTACTCAGTGAGCAGTTATATGATACGGTCTCCTGGTAACTGAGCGGAAACTGTGTGCAACACTTACATTCAACACACAATAATTCTGTTACAATTGTGCAAGACGTCCCATTAATTCTAGGGAGATCAGCCATGATGCCTGTTTTGTCCAGCTGTTTTTCATACATGTGCTTCCATTAACTGCATCCTCCATACTCTTCTTGATGGGCTTTGACCACTTAGTTATGAGCTAAAACCCATTGAGATATGCTTCCATCTTAACCACACCAAGAATAGGCAAGCTGATATTGGTGACTCTGCTAAGAGGGGTGGCCGTAATTTTCCACTCCCCATTTTCCTGAAACACAAACAATACTGTCAGGCCAACATCCTCTCCTATTCTTACTGCCTTCACCAGAAAGACATCCAAATTAATTGTTCAGTTATCTCAGTTAACATTATCTTTGATTTCTCAGAGCTCTCTTTTCTCTCTTGATCTCTCTGGCTATGTCTACACTTAGAGCGTGAGTTTGAATTAACTTAATACAAACTAATTAATTTGAACTAATAATAATTAGTTCAAATTAAGTTAGTTCAAACTTACATGGCTCCACTAGGAAAAGCAATTTGAATTAGCATATCCATGGACAGAACTTGCTAGTTTGAACTAGGAGAGGGGCACCATGGGAGGTGTGCAAAGATGGCCCCCAAGAAGGGCCATGCCCCCATCCAATATATAAAAAGAGGAAGGCACCCTCAGAGGAAGAAGGTGAAAAAGCTTTAATTCAAACTAATGGTTAGTTGAAATTTAACACCACTACACTGGGTTAATTTAAAATAATAAGCTTGAATTAACCCTTACTTTGAAGTTAAGCAAGGTTTTATAACTTCAAAGTAAACTTTCTTTAATTCAGACTAAGGAATTCTTTAGTTCAAATTAATGAAAGACAGTGTAGCCATGCATTAATTTAATTCAGATTAATCCTCATTAATTCAAATTAAATTGTAAGTGTAGACATATACTCAAGGATTGGATTTTCTCCATGGTCTCCTGTGTTATGTAATGATCCTCAAAACAGTGCTGAGCCTTGTGTCCCATACAGAACACCTCTAGTCTCTGAACACCTGTGTCTCCCACAACAACATTGTCTTGGTCTTCAAAATGATGGGGCTTTGCTTGTCAGTGATTTACAGATTTGTGAAAATCTCTTCTTCCTTGCTTCAGATTGTGATGGGCTATGTATTTCTTATGGTCTCACCTTTCATTAACCCAATTGTGTACTGTGTTAAAACCAGATACATTCATGTGAGGATAATCAAAGTTCTTCTCAAGTTATTAATCAGTTTACCATCAGCTTCAGGGAATGCATGCCTGTATCTGGCTCCTGGCTATCTCTGCTCTCCACAGTGCAGGGAGAAGCTCTTGAGCAGCAGAGAATTCAGCCACTACAGCTTAAAGGATGTTCTTGTGGTTTTGGCACTGCTCTACATCTTAAGGTTCAAAGTCAGACATGGAGTCTGTGCCAGAGCTACAGGCAACTGGATACCACCAGATATAAAAGCTAAATATATGGCAATTGTCAGTGATACTAATGAAATCAATAGGTCTAATTTTCTTTTTTATATTTATCAATGAGGTCTATAAAAGCACGTGAAAACAGCAGATTATGATATTCAAAATGAAGGGGAGTTGCACTGTGTTTTTGCCATTTTGGTTTTATTCTGTGTTTTTGCCATGCTAAGCTGGTGTAAACAGGATATGTGATGTAATTCTAGTCAACTGCTGGAGCATGCTGCTGCTGCCCAATGCCGTGAAGTAAGGAAAGATTTTTTTTTAAACTTGGAATAATAGCTTTCTATAATTTGGAGGGTCAAATAATACTAATACTAATACTAATACTAATACTAATACTAATATTAATAAAGGTCACCAAAGGAGTACCCCCTGAGAGGAAACCATCCCATAGGATTTGATTTATTTACACTGAATGAATTGGACCAAAGAACAATGGACCACCAGTCTATTGTGATTACAAAGTTGATCTGAAGTTATTTGAAATAAAACTATTTTCCGCTACTATTAATTGAGATTTCCTCTGATTAAGGGAAAGACATCTGTTACTCAGCTAAGTTATACTATCCAAAACTAGTTTAAGTGAATGCCTCTGCCAGTGTAGTGATATTCATAAACACCTGTCAGAAAGAAATTGTATATTTTCATTCTAAATCCAAGGAATATGATGCATGAAACCTGTTAAAGTAAATAAATAATAGAGGCCAAGTGTTGGAAACCCCAAAGGTACAACTTGTGAAAATACATGTAGGCATGCAAAACATTGATATATCTCAGCTTCATGCCTATTGCACACCATTTGTAACACCCTTAGAATAAGAAAGACTACCTGTATGGACACTTCTATAGCACATAATTCTCGCACACATGCATGCCCCCCAAGCAAGATTCAGGAGGAGATATTTTGAAGCACTGGGTAGGGGTGATGAATGCAGTTAATGATGAAGTTTTGGCAAACAAGCTAAGTGCCCTATAAAAGAGGCTTAGAGCCTCCTCAGGCGCCATGGTAAACACAAATTCAGCCTTACGATATGGCGAAACACCTCTTGGAGATATATTTGGAACACAGAGAAAATAATAATGAGACAGCTTGCCTGAGCTTATTGAACACTACATAATCCATAATAAATGCTTCCTCAAAGCTCTTGGCTACACGCAGGCACAGCTTCGGGGTGAGGGAACAGACCAAGGCATTATTTGACAAGGACTTAGTGGATACTACATGATGAAATAAAGAAATTGATTTGGAATGATGCCACCACCAAGAAAGCACCTTACATCATTGGTGGAATGTGTTAAATTTTATAGTAGATGGAAACTTCAAGTGATTATAGCATAGGTAATGACATTGCCTGATGTTCAGATCATAGATATACACATAGTCATCCCCATAGGTGCAGTGCGAAAACTAGAGCACCATGTCCTATTAAACAAACAATATGGGAACTGAGAAAAGGTGGTTTCAAAGAGGCAGAGGTTTCTCATTCCCTTCCCTCATAGCCACTCTAAACTCCACTGGCACTGGTGGGTAATAGGCCAAAGAATCAAACCTCTTTAACTGGTTCCTTGCTATCAATATTCTCCTTAGTGCAGAGGCAGCCCTAAATTGCCAAAAAAAAAAAAAAACAGCTGGAAGGCTGGTCCTGTGTTTTGGGTACTGCTCTGAGGCACAAGGTTCAAGGTCACACTGGGAGTCTGTAACAGAGTTTGGAATTAAGGGTGTATGGCCTTAATCCTAGTGCTCTGCCTCAACCGCAAGACCTTCCTTCCTTTTCCAAGCCACAGGATGGGAGCAGAAGACCAGAGCCTGGATCTTAAAGATATCAAACCTCTCATTCTGTGCTCCTGTTACACACAATGGTGCATGTTCCTGTCATATGTACAAATGTTCCATCCTTTTCTTAAATCCTCCTAATCTCCTGAGCAAAATCAGATGTTGACTGGTATTTCCATGAGTTTATTATGCATAGTTTAAATACCACAAAAAAAGATCAAGCTCAGTCAACTGTCATGGGTTCTGAATGTAGAGTAGAATTTATTATTATATTTTAGTGTTTGTGGGGTTAGAAGAGTGCCTGTGGGGATGAAGAATAGAAAACAGGACATGATCTTTGGGCAATTTCAACCTAAATTAAGCACTTGGATCTGATTTGTGGTTCATTTAGCATCACCAATGCCATGCCCCAGCATAGTGAGCCCAGAGTGGGATGGGACCTAGTATCTGCCCATGCAGGGATTCCTTACCCAGAGCTCAATAATAAACCATAGTTGTTGCATCATACATCCTATCCAGAAATTGATAATTAAACAGTAATATGTGAACAGATAACAAGTTGGGATTCAGCCAAGAGTTCTGACAGGACACAAATATGAAACTGAGCACTTTCTAACTGTGGAATGTATCCAATCATTGAAATCAACTTCTGCACCAGATGGCCGCTGGATAGCAATAGTGATGCTAATTTTTAAAGAAGGCTCCAGAGTTGATCCTGGCAATTATAGGTGGGTTAGTCTAATGTCTGTAGCAGGCAGATTGCTTGTCACTATAGTAAAGAACAGAATTTTGAGATTCCTCAATAAACATGATTTGCTTTGAAAGAGTCAACATATATCTTGTAAAATGAAATCATGCCTCATAAATCTCTGGGAATTCTCTCAGAGGTCAATAAACATTTGGAGAAGGCTGACACAATGGATAGAGTGTATTTGAATTTTCAGAAAGTCTTTAACTAGGTGCCCCACAAAGGTCTCTTAAGCCAAGTAAGAGCACAAAGAGTTACCATTCATCACAAATTCAGATGACTGTGCAACATGATCAAAAATTAAATTAAATTTTGATAAATGCAAAGTGATACACAGTGGAAAATGGAATCCCAGTAATACATAGGAAATGAAGGGCTTACCACTAAGAAAAAAAAAGATGTTGCAATCATTTTGGATGGTTCTCTGAAAATATCAACTCAGTATACAGGCAAACCTCACTGACTCATCTCAAAAAGAAGGAATGCTGCAAGTGACAACGTACCAGAAAGGACGTCTAAAATGTTTAGTGTTATGCAACAGGTTCCACATGATGAGAGATTAATTAGACTGGAACTTATCAACTTTAAAAATAATAGCAAAGGAGAATGCATGATAGAAATCAATAAAATTATATCTAATGTGGAGAGATAAATAAGGGAGATTTGTTTACTCCTCATAAGACAAAAACTCAAGATTACCGAATGATATTAGTAGGTAGCAGATTTAAAACTAGCTACAAGAAATATTTCCTCTCCTAATGCACAGCAGATCTGTGGAACTCTTCATCAGGTGATGTTGTGAAAGCCAAGATAATAACATGGGGGGAAAAAAGCAGATAAGTTCATAGAAGATAGGTCTGTCAATGACTATTAGCCAAATTGTTCAGAGAGACCACACCATACTCTTGGCTCCTTAAACCAATGAATTCCAGAACTGGGATTGGATGAAATTTTCATCTAAAATATTTTTTTTCTTGTCATTCATTTTTGGGAATGGGATTACCTAGAAAATTAATCACTTTTTCATTGAAAATTCCATGGATATGGCACTGCCCAGCTGCAGCCGCCTGAATCCCTGAGAGAAATAGGAACATTTTTACCTTTATTTTCCCTGTAACAGCAATGAAGGAGGCCCGGACTAAATCTGTGTCTGCACTTGGGCTGTGTTCACACAGCACTTTTGTTTCGAAACAACCTCGTTGTTTCAAAACAAAAAAAAACATGTTCACACGACGCACAGTTGTTTCGAAACAAGTTAAACCCCATTTGGGGACGAAACAACCTTGTTTCAAAACACTTGTTTCGAAACAACACATGTGAACATGTTGTTTCAGAACAATAGGTTCCGAAACAACATTTAAAGGGCTGCCGCCTCAGCACCCTGGCCAGGGAACACTCAGCACCTTGGCCAGGGTGCTGAGGGGTGTCCCCTGGCCAGCAGGCACTGGCGGGGGTCAGCGCTGCACAGCGCTGGTGGGGTCGGGGTCAGGAGGGCAGCCGGCGCCCCGGACCCGCTGCGGGCTCAGCCCCGTGCCCCGGACCCGCTGGCGGGGTCCGGGGAGCAGCCCCGGCTGCGGGCTCAGCCCGGCGCCCCCGAGCCGCTGGCGGGGTCTGGGGGCAGCTCTGATGGGGGCGCTGAGCCACCCCACAGCGGCTCACCCCCTGCTGGTGCCTGCAGCCCCCTTTCTGGGGCTGCAGGGTGAGCCAGCAGCGGCTCACCCCCAGGGGTAACGAAATAGCATGTTCACACCGTGAACTTGCTATTTTGTTTCCCGCTTTTTTCTTATTTCTAATTAACATTTTGTTAATTCGAAATAAGATATTTCGAAATAAGTTGTTGTTTCGAAACAAGTTGTTTCGACACAACCTGTTTCAAAATAACCCTGTGCGTGTGAACACAGCCTTGGAGAGTAGGAAGCTCTGAACCTGCTACCAAATCTATGGCTGATGTTTTAGCTTTCCTAGCCATCATTCCCACCTCTGGACAGCCCCTGAGTCCTGTACAATGAATCCTTCAGCAGATCCTGTGGGCAGTGTCTACTTTGACAAGGCCTCGGAGCACATCTCCTATAAACCTGTGCTCTCACAGAATCTGAGAGGATCCTAGAGCAGCTGTGGAGGCAAAGTGATTACGGGTGTCATGGACTAGCTATCAGGAGATCACTGAGATCTGTGCATAGCTTTGGGGATTCATGGATGCTGGTCTCCTTATTTTTATCTCATGAAGAAGGGACCTGCCCTATTGTAAAAGTCTGAAGAAATTTTCAGGTAAGGAGGTGTGTGGATACTTCCTTCCCCAGCCTGCACCCGGGGTATGTGATGAAGGAAAGGGGACTGCCAGGGAAAACTCTGGTCTTATATAATTATTACTAGTCTATGTTACTGCATTACAGCAGGATTCCAGCTTAACAGCATCATCAGTGCCACTCGGTCATCCCTGAAGAAGCTCTGTGACCCCTCTGAGCCACGCACACAGCACTGTCAGCCTGGTTTCCTGGAACAGAGCCTGTGGCCGGGTTTATTTTGAAGTACAGTTTGGCAGCATCACTGCAAATCCTCTGTGATAGGGTTTCTCAGAGTTTTGCATTGGTGGTGATGGAGTTAAAGCTGGCACAAACTGAAACAATCAAATGTGGGTCCTACGTGGCCAAGTGGCCCCCAAGGAAATAGAAAAAACACTCTTCATAAGGACAGCTGATACCTCTCTGAGCAGACACTGCCTGTTGCCCCTGAAACCTCTTCACTGGCTCCTTGTCCATTCAGGTGCAGACCTCTGTTGGCAGCTGCTCCTGTTCTCACAGGAAACAGGTAAGTTGGCAGGTTTCTCTGTTTTTAAGTCTTTCTAAAACAAAAGGGAAGGGTAAAGGCCGCCAGCTGTTGACATGGACAGATGTTCTGTGCAGCAGCAAGTGACTCTTGTGGACTGCAGGTGTGACTCCCTGACTAGAGGCTAGAGAGCAGGCAGCTCTAGATAGCTCGGGAACCCTCTTCTCGGGGGTGCATGGGTGATGGGGGATCATTCCTGAGACACAGAAATCCCAGATTTAAAGGGCAATCAGAGAGTGAAAAGCCTGATGCCCAGAATCAGGATTTATTTTTGGGTCTATTTTTATAAGTGCTGGGTTCTCTCACCAGAATATCAATGAGTAGTTCCCATGTCATTTCAGGTTTATTTGTTCCTGGAAATTGAATCAGTAAATTCATATGCAAAGTCTTTAATCTTTGGCTCCATTGTAGACACAGGAACTCAGGGGTGTGTTTCTTTGTGGTGACAGATGAGATAAGGCACACGGAAGAGGTCTGTTTCCTCATTGGATTACAGCTTTTTCATCTTTGCCCTCTCCGGTCTCCAAATCACAGCTGTGACCCTTGTCCACCTTCTTCTATATTGATGGAAGCACAACATTCCCCCACCTTTAGACTGGGCCCTCACTTCACCACACTGAGATTCAGCTAAGCCTGCTACACTAGGTCCAAATCAGTTCAGTCCCTGTGATTCTTCCCCTTGGGTGTCTGTGATCTGTGATTAGAGAATTGACCAGCCTGCCTTCATGAACCAACATATTGTCAAATTAGAATACTATGAATAAATAATCACTGGAGAGAATAAAAGATTATTAAAACAACAGTCTGTATGTGATTCTTACCTTAAGAACCCATCTCTGATGGGGACCTAGGCTGGCTAAGCAGCTGAGCTGATCACTCCCTCAGAGGTGTGAATGCGTGTCAGTCAAAAGGGTTTCTCTGGAACTGATGTCACACCTCTGGATGGACTCCCAGCACTGGCCAATCTGTGCGTATGTCAACACTGAAAAGGGTTTTTTTTTGGGAAAAGGAGACTTATCCCAAAAAAACCCTTTTCTGTGTCTTCGAAGCACTTTTTTCAAAATAGCTTTTTTAAAAAAAAAAAGTGCCCCGGAATTTTGATATACCTGTGTGTTTTTTTCAAAAGTGCTAAACCTGGTTCCTTGCCCCAAAAAAGGCTTTTTCAAAATAGCTTTTTTCAAAAAAAGCCATCACTGGCTGCGGCAATCACTTTTTTCCGAAAAAGTCTCCCTATCTTTTAAATTTGCTTCCTATTTTTCAAAAAACAGAGACGAGTGTGGACTCTCTTTTTTGAAAAAAAACGAAAAACACCTCCCGGACTCTTTTCTCAAAATAATATTTTTTCAATTTTTTTTCAGACTAGTTATTTCACATTTATTTTTATTATTTTTTTTTTTTTTGGAAAAAAAACTTTTTCAAAAAAAGTTCCGCGGTGTACACATAACGACAGTGTGTTGGCTGGAAACTGTAAATGGGTTTTTCCCAGACTGCACTAAAAGTTCTGCATTTTGACCTCCTGGAAGTGATCAGAGAGAGAAGCTTTTCCTTGGCTCCTGTTTCCCTTCCTGTATGTCTTTCAATATCCTTTTCTTAAACAAAAACATACAGGTAATATCCCAATATCTAACTTGCATAGCCATAAAAATCAATAGGACAAAAGTTCAGTTTAATTTACATCTTCAAAACTATGGTAACTGAGCTCCATGTCTTTCACAATAGTGTTCCAGGTCTGACACATGCTTTAACAAAACAGTAGTTACACTGTTAGAGAGAGGGAGCAATAGAGGACTTTCATGTACCAAATAAAATTCATTTTCCATGAATATACATGCATTTCACTTTGAAAACCACTTCACACATCATAGCTGTGTAACAAGTGCTGGGTCAGAATGTGTTTGACCAGTGGTACACTTGAAGCTGAGAAATCATCCCTGAAAGAATTTTAGAGGTAAAAGAAAGGGTTTATCTTGGTGTCCTGAAGTTGGGTCTGTAAATGGAAGAGTAAATCTTTAATTGTAATGTGCTTACCCCAAAACAAACTTTCATTACAAGCATGCCTATCAAAAGCCAGGCTGGAGATGTCTTAGAGAAGGAGGAACCGTACTATACAAAAGGTTTTGTTCTAGAAAATATTTCAGGGATATTCCTATTCAGTTTGCTGTGGCTTTTCACTACTAAATCTATGTTCAGTTAGAGGTTTGATGAGACTATCTCCTTGTAACAGACCAGAATATATTGGTAAATCTTACATTCAAAACTGTACCCAGAATAGTTCTGATAGAATTGTGCAGAGTGTTCCAAAAACACATGAAACAACAGAACTACTGGTCTGCATCATCAAAGAATAGAGGGGAGGTACACTGAAGGGGATTATATAATGGTTGTATGTATTTAAGCCCATAGCCTACTACACAAACATAGGTGAAGTAACTTGTACACCGTCTATTAGTGCAAAGGTACTTGTAGCTGGATGCTGCAGTTCCTGCCCTCCTTCTTCTGTGCTCACAGAGGCTACACTAGAGGACTCAGTTAAGTTGACTTAATAAGGTTTACGTAAATTTGACCTTATTAAGTTGACTTAAGGAGTCCCCATTTTTTAAGTCGACTTTACAAAGTCAAATTAAGCCAGGGGACCCACTTAAAGTTGAATTAATAAAGGTGACTTTAAATGGGTCCCGTGGTTGAAATCAGCTTTATAAAGTTGACTTAAATGACTCTCCTGCCTTAAGCTGACTTTATTAAGTTGACTTTAGTGGTCACATTTTGTTAAGTTGACTTAATAAAGTTGACTTAACCCTTAAAGTCGATGTTAATGGTGAGAGTTATTAAGTCGACTTACGCAAGCACTCAAGTTGACTTAATGTACTACAAATATGGTTATGGAGGTGCTTAAGTTGACTTCAGCCTGGTTAAATCAACTTAAACCTCCACTGTAGACATAGCCAAAGTCACTCAGAGATCCTTGGGTTCAGGAACCACTGGTGACACCTGATATACAGGTTGTGATCCAAACACCTTTTCACCATACATAGCTTGCTTTCTAGAATATGCACCAAACAGGAAGCCACTATCACTATATTTTCTTGTCCTGGGTTCAACCTCTAGCTTCCCTACCAGTGCTTTATTTAGCCCTATGCCTAATTTGTTGGGCTGCAGTCTTCGGTTCTGTGATTTTGGAGGTGCCATGGCAGAGGGCTGACTTAGCATTGCTCTGCATTCTCCCACACTAGCGTATGCAACATCATTTGAGACACCACTCGTTCCCTCTCCCAGCATAAATATCTCACTGTGTCAGTTTATAATTTCCAAATATCTAGGGAACCCTTGCATGACAAGAATGAAAATTCATGTGAGAATAACAAGAGGGCCGTAGGATGGTTGAGTTCTCTGGACCCAGTCAGCTCTGGCTGGAAATAGTAGACAGCTTCCTCAGGGCAGGCTTCTTTGGGGTCACAGCATATCATCAAGAACATTTGTTAAATGAGGTTTAATACAGCCTGATTCTGACTGAAATTATGTGTGTAAATCTGGACTGACACTACTGCAATCAAGGTTTCTGAATTCAAAACCTAGCCATACAAATATATTTTGTGTACCACAAAAAAGACGTGGCATATTTTGAACACGCACTAGTGGGGACAATAAACAAACAAAAAAATGTAATGAGTAAATAAAATAAATGTATAAATGTTATCAGTGAAGTACAGATGAACAAATGACAATTTTCACCATGCACTCACATGGTTGCAATTGGAAAATCAGTATGCTGAAGTAGACTGTGGCAATTACAGCCAAAAAAAAAAAAAAAAAAAATCAATGGGACCAAGAGTTTTGTAGGATTCAAAGAGAGATTGGATGTTTATATCCGGAGCCAGAAAATAAAATTACTGTAGTGGTGCTTTTGTAAATTGACTAGTGAGAGCTATAAACATTCCTGACATGCACTATATGTCTAATTAATGAATCTCAGAAGGTGAATTTCCATTTGAACCAGTTACTTCACAGCCCCTGTACAAGATTTAATTTACGTTCAACTCAAACATATGTTATAAGCCAATGGCTAGTTGACTAAATGGACTACAGGTCTGATAGAGTCTGACAATGTCTATCTTCCTCTCAGTGGTGAACATTACAAAATCCATATTGGATCAGATTAATTCATTATCTGTACTAGTATCCTTTGTTCTGAGAATGAACAAGGAGAGGCTCTTCATAGGGAAGGGACAGAACTGGTAAGTAACAAATGTAAATCCATGATTATGCTTTTGCTGATCCTCCTTGAGCTCCTTAAACTGTATATATGCACAGAGAGCAGAATGATGTGTTGTTCAGTATCATCTTCTGTTATTTTTTCTTCCCAGTTCATTATGTCAGCAGTAAACAAAACCAAATTCCAATCTGCAGTGTTCATTCTCAGTGGAATACCTGGGCAGGAAGACATCTACCTTTGGATTTCTATCCCTTTCTGTTTAATATATGTTACTTCAATAGTGGGAAATTCAGTCATTCTGTTCATCATAAAAACAGATTCAACTCTCCAGGAGCCTATGTATATGTTCCTTTCCATGTTAGCCATCACAGACCTTGGTTTATTGATATCCACCATGCCGACAACACTGGGAATTTTCTGGTTTAATTCTAGGGAGATCAGCCATGATGCCTGTTTTGCTCAGTTGTTTTTTATCCATGCACTTAGGTTCACTGAATCCTGCATACTCTTGTTGATGGGTTTTGACCGCTTTATTGCAATCTATAACCCACTGAGGTATTCTTCCATATTAACCCCACCAAGAATAGCTAAAATGGTGCTAGTGACCCTGCTAAGAGGCGTGGTCCTCATAATCCCACTCCCTATTCTCCTGAAACAGTATGAATACTGTAAGGTCAATGTCCTCTCCCATTCTTACTGCCTTCACCAGGAAGTCATGAAGCTGGCTTGTTCAGATATCAGTGTCAATGTTATTTTTGGATTATTTGGAACACTCTCTTCATTGGGGTTGGACTTTCTGCTCATCCTCCTATCTTACATGATGATCCTCAAAACAGTGCTGAGCATCGCGTCCCATGCAGAGCGCCTGAAATCTCTAAACACGTGCATTTCCCATGTGTGCAGTGTCCTGCTCTTCTATGTTCCAGGTCTTTGCTTGTCAGTGACATATAGATTTGTGAAGATCTCTTCCCCCTTGATTCAGACTGTCCTGGGATATGTATATTTTCTAGCCCCACCTCTGATGAACCCAATTGTGTACAGTGTTAAAACCAAACCCATTCGTGCAAGGATTATCAGGGTATTTGTTTTGTAAATGGTCAGTTTATTACCAGCTCCAGAGAATTGCTTTTTACTGTCTTGTTGCTATTCCTATTCTCTACACTTCAGAAGGCAGTTTTTGGGCAGCAGAGAATCCAATTGGTCCAACCTGAAAGCTGATCCTCTAATTTAAGCACTGGCCTCACATGGAGTCTCTGCCACAGCTACAAGCCACTGCATATCATTAAACATGGAGACTAAATATATGTAACTTATTGATACTTATAGGATCTATGGATCAATAAATCTCCTTTTTTGTTGTTTGTTTGTTTTTGGATAGTTATCATATGGATCTATAAAAGCACATGAAAACAGAAGATTAAGATATCCAAAATTAATGAGACTTGTATGATGTTCTAGCCATTGTGGTTTTCCTCTGTGTGATTGTGCTATGCTGGTGTAAACAGGATACATGATGTAATTTTAGACAAATATTGTTGGATGATCCCTCTGACTACTACAATTAGGTAGGGAAAGATGTTTGGAGCTCAGAATAATAGTTTTCTGTAATTTTGAGGGGCAAATCACAAAAAAAAAAAAAAAGTATGCTGTGAAAGGAAGCTGGCCTGTACAATGTTATTTATTTACCCAGAATGAATTGGTCCAGAGAGGAATGGAACCCCACATTATCGTGCTGTTGAAATTGGTTTGAAGTAATTTAAAAGAAAACCAATTTAAGCTACAAGTACCTAAGGATTGTTCCTCTGATGAAGGGCAAAACAGTGCATGCGCGCGCGCGCGCGCACACACACACACACACACACACACACACACACACAGTTATAGAATCCAAGTGTTGGAAACCCCAAAGGTACACCTTGTGAAAGTACAGATAGTCATACACGTTATTGATATATCGCACCTTTATCATATTGCGCACCATTAGGAAGACCCTTAGTATACCAAGCTGAATGTACAAGTCTATAGCACACAATTCTAACACACATGCACTCCTCAAGAAAGATAATGAGGATTGAAAAAAGAAAATGGACTTTGATAGTTTAGTTTAGAAAGTTGCACATGCACAGTCACATTGGAATCAGAATTACTGTACATTTGTGAAGAACAAATGATTCAATTTACAGAGGGGTAATCATGTTAGTCTGTGTACAGCAAAAACAAAAATAGTCCTGTGACACCTTATAGACTAACAGATTCCTTCCAGCATAAGCATTTTTTGTATTCCAACCCTCAAGTGCATCTGCCAAAGTGGGTTGGCGCCCACAAAAGCTTATGCCTCAAGGAATCTGTTAGTCTACAAGCTGCCACAGAACTCTCATTGTTTTTTTATGCCATTTGCATACCCCCGTAAGAAATATTCATTGGTTATACAAAATTTTCAATATTCCTTGTTACCCAAAAGTACCATTAATTCTACCATTGTGTATATTGGACAAAACTGGGTGTAAAGTGCTTCTGCATCCATAGTGGCCAGGATGGTGTTTTCTGGAAGATCAACAATTCAATGGCTATGTTCACACGTAAACTGTTATTTCAAAATAAATTTAATTCAAATTAAGAGAATGTTAAGTCGAATTAAGGGAAAGCCTGCTATTGAAATGGCTGTTATTTTGAAATGGTTATTTCAAAATAAAGCCGTTTGGATATGTTGTTTTGAAACAGTTGCTTCGAAACAATGGTGTTGTTTTGAAACAACAGCTATTTCGATTTCAAGCGAGGTTTTACTGTTTCAAAAGAACGGCCATTATTTCGAAACAATGGGTCCAGTTGTTTCGAAATAACGGAACGTCTTGTGGACATAAGAAATTTTAATTTGAAACAATGGCTGTTGTTTCGAAATAAAACTCTTGTCTGAACATAGCCAATCTGTTTAAAGATCTTATCACTAACACCCACACAAAGACAGATTAGAAGCCATCGGTAACATTATCCCAGATGATGACATGGCACACATTGGCTATTTGTTTTTTTAGTTTGAACTAGCAGCATGGCTTAGTTTGAATTAAAAAGTAAGTCCAAACTAGTTAGTGTGGCTAGTTTCATAAAATCATAGGGTTGGGAAGGGATCTCATAAGATCATCTAGTCCAACCCAGAAAGATAATGATGTATTGTGGTTCCACTGGGGCTTGAACCCAGGACCTTCTGCGCGTAAAGCAGATGTGATAACCACTACACTATGGAACCACCTCCAAACAAATGCCTTAGTCCAAGATTTTTAAGTTTGAACTAGTACAACTACATTGCACAAGTTCAAATAAAGTTATTGTTCCACCTAACTTACTGTTCAAACAAACTAATTTGTGCTGAGCTTTGCCAAGTTCAAACTAAGCAATTGCTTAGTGTACACCTTGTCCAAATTAGTCTAGACTAAGCTTGCTTTGTCCAAACTAATTGGCTAATGTAGACATAGCCCTAGTGGCTGATCTTTCTTGACATGTTACTCCCCAACAACCATATCAGATTTGGAGATCATTTATATCTTAAAGACAGAGGCACTGTTTTTGGTACTTGCATGGTCCCACTGTATGCCAATTTTTTTTTTTAATTAAAAAAAAATCTGTTAGTCTTAAAGTGCCACGCAACTCCTTGTTGTGTTTTCATTGGACTAGACTAACATGGCTATCCCTTTTAATTTTTTTTTTTAAGGCTGATTTAGAACAAAATGTTCCCTCAGCTTTTGTCCCCAAACACCACATCTCTACTTATGCTACATTAATAACATATGTGTCATCTGAATACATGGAAAGAAAGGCCTTGATAAATTCCACCAACATTTCAACAATTTCCATCAACAGTAAACCTCAGCCTAGAACACTTCACAAGGGAGAACCACCTTCTGGGTACTACTACACAAATAAGTGATGGATGCATAAAGATCACCCCATATCAGAAACCTAATGACCACTATGATTACCAACATTTCTTGAGTTTTTATCCAGGGCACAGTTCACAATCCGTTGCTACAGTCAAGTCCAGAGATATAGCAATCTTTGCTCAAAGACAGACAGCATCAGGATCTCATACAAGCATGCTTAAAACTATGATATCCACCTTGGGAAGTGAGGAAACATATTTACAGAGACAGTTAAGTACCAAGCAATCAACTACTATAAGAAAAGCCCAAGAAAGACAACAACAGAACAGCACTGGTCATTGACAAAGACCTCTGAGTCAAAGCTCTGAAGTACATCATCAAGAAGCTACAGACTGCCCTACAGGACAATCCTTCACTCTCTCAAGTCCAGGAAGACAGACCTCTCCTCACCTAGGCTGTGTTCACACACACAGGGTTATTTTGAAACAAGTTGTGTCGAAACAACTTGTTTCGAAATAACATACTTTGAATTAACAAAATGTTATTTCGAACTAAGAAAAAAAAACGGGAAACGAAATAACAGGTTCACACTGTGAACCTGCTATTTCGCTTCCTTAGGG
>ML682181.1:371899-539824 GCA_007922195.1 Podocnemis expansa | reverse complement strand
GTTTTCCGGGAGGGTTTTACTAGAAAACTATTCTCCCCCCCCCAACCTCCAAAAACTGATTAGCCATGGTACTGTACAGATGCAGATGTCTGGATCCCCCAGAAAAAAATGAAGCCTTTTCGTATGCCTTTTCCTTTTTAATAGCAATGAAAGTTGAACTGACAAAATCAGTGATTGCACTCTGAGCATGGAATGATATAACTCTTTCTCTGAGGCTATGGCTGACATTTTCTGCAGCTGCCCAACCAGCATTCCCAATTCTCTGCAGCACCTTCAGCCTTGTATGATGGATCCTTCAATAAATCCTGTTGGCAGTAGCTACCCTGTGTGAAAGAGCCTGGCACACATTTGTGATTAAACAGACAGATGGATTGTGCTTCTGATGGCCCGACTATCAGGGGACAACTGAGATCTTTGCAGCACTTTGGGGATCCATGGAAACTACGTTTCTCATTTTTAACTCATGAAGAAGTGAAAGAACCCACCCTAATGGAAAAATCTGGAGGAAATATCTAGGGACTCTACTTTGTTAAGTGTTCTATACCTTAGGTTTGTCATGAAGAAAAAAGGGCTGCCAGGGAGAAATCTGACCCAATATACTGATTATTAGTCTATTTTACTGTATTACAGAAAGGTTACACCATTAAAGGCATCACAGCTACAGCTCAGCCACCCTCGAAGGGCCTCATGAGTCTTCTCAACTGTACACACAGCACTGACAGTCCTGGACTCCAGAAAGAGACTACAGCAGGATTTTCCTTCAGTCCAGTTTGGTGGTATCTCCACATATTGCCTGTGACTGGGCTTCCTGCAATTCACCATTGGCCATGATGAAGTTAAGGCTGGTGCAAATTCAACCAATCAGCTCAGGGTCCCAGGTGACCAAGTGACCCCCCAAGCAAATGGAGAAACATTCTTCATAAGGTCAACTGTGCTCTGTCTGAGCTGGCACTACCTGCTTCCCTGCTGCCTTGCTGCAACCTTTCCTCTGACTCGTTCATTCAGGTGCAGACTCCTGTTGGAAGCTGCTCCTCTACTCACAGGCAGGTATGTTGTCAGGTTTCTCTGTCTTTAAATCTTTCAAATGCAAAGGAAAGTGTAAAGGCTGCCAGCTGTTGACGTGGGCCAATGCTATGTACTTTGGCACATGACTGCTGTGCTGTGGGTGTAACTCAGTGAGAGGGCTTAGAGAGCAGGCAGCACTAGGTTACTGGGGATCTTTTTATTCCAGGTGCCCATTGTCCATGGGGGGATATTTCCAGATGCTCAGAAACCTCAGATTCAAAGGGAGCTCAACATGTGAAAACACTGATGACCTGAATCAGGGCTCCTCCCCCACAGTAGGTCCCATTTCTTGATGTCCAGGATGCCCTGGGACAGAGAAAACCCCATGAAATATCAAACAGTACTTCCCAAATCACCTCAAGTTTATGTTGTCATGGAAACTGAATCAGCAAATCCATGTGCAAAGCTTTTATTCTCTGCTTCGATTGTCAACTCAGGAGCTTGGAAATATTTTATGGGTTTTTGTAAGCTGTGATCACAAAGCAACACAGATCTTTTTCGTAAGTGGAGGAGGACTCCAGCATTTCTTGTCTGTAGAAACCCCTCACAGTTACAGGGCTGCCTGCATCTCTTCCCGAGTGCAAAATGTCATCCCTGAACCTTTCTGTCTCTTGGGCTGGAATCACGCTAGACTCCCAGCTTCAGATTAGGCCATCAGCTGTAGAGCACTGTTGGTCAGCTAGGCTTGCCCAGCGGGTCCAAATGAGTTCAGACCCTGTTGTCCTTGGCTTTGGAAATCTGTGACCTGTGGTGAGAAGAGTGGCCAGACAGACTTCCTGAATCAAAGTATGATTTTATTTGAAGAGTAGAAATAAAGGATCACCAGAGAAAATAAAAAGGTATTGAATGAAAAGCTGGTACATGGTTCTGATCTTAAGAACCACATCTCTGTTGGGGCCCAGGCAGACTGAACATTTTCTTGTTTTCCCTGTGGGGTGTGTGTGTGAGTGTAAAGGGTTTCTCCGTACCAGCTTCCCCACCTTTGGGCAGACTCCTAGCACTGGTAAAACAAGCTGCTAAACTTGGTTGGACACTGTCTTCCCAAATTGAGGTGCGTATGCTGTATCTGAACTTCCCAGAAATGTTTAGTGAAATATAGCTTTTCCTGATGTCTTATTTCTCTCCCTGCTTTCTTTGCAAATTTCCTTTTCATAAAACAAGCCTAGTTATACAGGCAATATACAAATATCTAACCTGTATACTCATAAAATCAGTAGCCCCAAAATTGGATTTAACATACATTTTCATAATTAAGGCAACTCACACAACTTTCACAATGTTGTTCCATCCTGTGTGTATATTGTATGAATCCAGTACATGGACAGTCACAGACAAAGAGCAAAGGATGACTTTCATGGGTGAGATGAAGTTTAATTTCTCTGAATACTCATGCACTTCACTTTAAAACCCACTACCCGCACCACGGCTGTATAACTGGTGCTTGTTTATAATATACCTGAACAGCAGTCTACTCTAAGATGAGAAATTATACCTGAAAAAGAATGGAAAAAAGGGTTTATATGTGTGTGATAAAGAATAGGTCTATAAATGTAATGCCAAAACCGTTCCTTATTATACAATCATTAGAAAATATACATTCATTAGATGCATGTCCGTTGAAAGCCATCAGCAGATGTTTTCGAGCAGGAGTAACCTTATTTTATAACAGCATTAGCTTTAGAAAATAATTCAGATGTATTCCAGACTATATTTCCTATGGGTTTGTGCTGATAACTGTATAGTCATTGTGCAGTTGTATGATACTCTCTCCTGGTAACTGACCAACAGCTGTCTGTGAAGCTTACATTCAGAATTCGATACACAATAGTTCTCGTACAGTTGTTCAGATGTTCCAAAAAGACATGAAACAACAAAATCACTGATCTATGTTTCAGTAAAGAATAGAGCTGAGGTAGAACGTGGGGATTATACACCTGTTACACAAGCATGGCTGAAGTAACTTTTTCACTGAACTGGATATTAGTGCACAAGTAGCTGTAGCAGGGTGTTGCAGTACCGCCTGGCTTCTTTTGCATTCACAAAGTGAGTCAGAGATCCTTGGGTATAGGAACCACTGGAGCAATGTTATCTACAGGTTGTGATATCAACACCTTTTCACCATATAAAGCTTGTCTTCTAGTGTTTCTAGCAAGGAAGGAGCTAACACTCTACTTCCTGTTCCTGGCTACATCCATGGATTCCCTTCTATCAGCAATTTATTCAGCCACAAGCCTAAATTGGTGGGCAACTCTCTCCAGTTCTCTAATTTGGAAGTTGATATGACAGAGGGCTGACTTAGCAGCTCTTGCTCAGTACCCTGCTACACTAGTGTTTACACTATTCAACATTTGAGATACGAATCCCTCCCCCTCGCAGCTAAACTGACTCACTGTGTTAGCTTATGCCTTGCACATATCTTCAATGATGAGAGTTTGGGGGTTCCGTGGGGCTAAAGAGACTCTTGTAGCATGTTCAACCTCTTCAGATGCAGTCAACATTGGCCAGGTATAGCATACAGCTTCCCTAAGAGGGATTCTTTGGGGTCATAGCACATCACTGAGAGCAAGAGTAAGTGAATTTTGTAACAGCCCAATTCTGATGGAATTTACACATGTAAATCTGGACTGATTCTTTTGCAGTCAGCATTCCTGAATTCAAGACCTGGCCATACAAATTTACATTTCATACTGCAAAGAGGCAATATCATAATTTGAGTTCTTTTTAGTGGAAAAAATGAACTAAAATGTAATGAGGCAATGAAAAAATATAATAATAAAGAGTCAGGACAAATGAGTACAAAAACAATTTTCACCATGTAGTTGCATGATGACAGTTGTAAAATCACACAATGGTCAAGTAGACGTTGTAGCCACAGCTCAAGATATCAATGGGATAAAGAGTTTATTAGGATTCAGACAGAACCTGGATGCTTATATGGGGAAATACAAGATTTAATTACAGTCATGAGGGTTGTTTGTTTGCTTGTTTTGAATGGCTTTGAGGACTATGCATCTTCTCAATTTACACCATGTATCTGTCTAATTAGTGCAAGTCAGGAATCATAATCCCATTGGAGCATCTCCTCATTCAGGGCTTCTTCTACATTCCTCTGAACCTTTGGTAATAGCTAGTGGATACTGGGATAGATGTACTACAAGTCTAGTTCAGTCTGGCAATGACTATCTTCCTGTCATTGCTCAGCATAAAACAGCCATGCTGGATTGAACCAATAGTTAATCTAGTTTAGTTTCCTGTATTCCAAGAGTGGCCAAGCCCAGGAGATTCACAGGATATAAGCAGGACAAGAAATCATCAGGTATAAACCCAAGAGTATGTTTTTCCTGATCTTTCCTGAACACTTAGAAGTCTGTAGATATGCAAAGAGAGCAGTACATTGTTCTGTTCAATATAATCTAGTCTCCTTTTATTTTTCCTTTGCAGTTCATTATGTTAGCTGAAAATAACACCCCATTCCAGCCTGCAGTGTTTTTTCTTACTGGAATACCTGGACAAGAAGATAACTATTTCTGGATTTCTATCCCCCTCTTTTTACTATATGTTATTTCAATATTAGGAAATTCTTTCATTCTGTTCATTTTAAAAACAGAGCCAACCCTTCATGAGCCAATGTACATCTTTCTTTCCATGTTGGCCATCACAGATATTGGCTTATCGATGTCTACCATGCCGACGACACTGGGAATATTCTGGTTTAATTCTAGGGAAATCAGCCATGATGCCTGTTTTACCCAGCTGTTCTTCATCCATGCACTAACCTTCACTGAATCCTCCATACTCTTACTAATGGGCTTTGACCGTTTAATTGCAATCTATAATCCACTGAGATATACCTGCATCCTAACCCCACCAAGAATAGCCAAGATGGTTTTGGTGACTCTGCTAAGAGGGGTGGTCCTCATATTTCCTCTCCCAATTCTCCTGAAAAAGCATCAATATTGTCAGGCCAATGTCCTCTCCCATTCCTACTGTCTGCATCAGGAGGTCATGAAGCTGGCTTGTTCAGATATCAGAGTCAATGTTATCTTTGGATTAATTGGATCTCTCTCATCAATGGGGTTGGATTTACTGCTCATTCTCCTATCATATGTGGTGATCCTCAAAACAGTGTTGAGTATTGCATCCCACACAGAGCGCCTCACATCTCTGAACACTTGCGTCTCCCACATCTGTGTCGTCCTGCTCTTCCACATGCCTGGTCTTTCTATGTCAGTGATATATAGATTTGTGAAGATCTCTTCCCCCTTGGTTCAGATTGTCATGGGCTATGTGTATTTGCTGCTTCCACCTCTAATGAACCCAGTTGTGTATGGCATTAAAACCAAATCCATTCGTACAAGGATAATCAGGGTGTTCATCAGATGAATGGTCATTTTATCACCATCTCCAGAGAATTACATCACTGTAACTGAGTTCTTGCTATCCATGCTCTCCACAGCACAGGGACCAGCTCTGGGGCATCAGAGACTCCAGTCGGTTCAGCTAGAAGTTTGGTCAGATGGTTTTGGCACTGCTCTATGGCTCAAGATCCAAACTGAAATACTGAGTCCATATCAGAGCTACTGACTGCTGCACACTATCCAATATTGAGCATAAATATATGTAAATGATAATACTAATGAGATCTATATGTCTGACTTACATTTGTACATTTTTTTCCTGAATTGATACCACACAAATCAACAAAGGAACATAGAAACACAAGATTAAGATATGCAATAGCAAAGAGAGTTGTATTTTGTTCTCTCCATTGTGGCTTCAGTGGGTGTGTTTGCTATGCTATGATGCTGAAAACAGAATACACAGTCAAATTTTACAGAGATGTTGTGACACTGTACCTCTGTCCACTACAATGTGGTTGAGGAAGATGCTTTGAAGGTTAAAATAATTGCTTTCTGGAATTCGGAGGAAGCAAATTAAGATTAATTTTACCAAAAAGATTACCTCCCCCAGAGGAAATCAGTCCATAAGATTTGACTTCTGCATGCAGAATTAATTGGACCAGAGATGTACAGAACACCTACACATTATGGTGGCAAAAATTAGTCTGAAGTATTGCATAACAGAAGCTGATTTAAACTACTGGTATAGGGGAATATTTTGTCTGATGATGGGAAAGGTACAGGTTACTGAGTTTAATGTATACTATCTCCAATGGGTTTTAGTAAGTCCCTCTACCAGCGTAATGATATATAAAGATACCTATCAAAGAACAGGTGTATGTTTGTCTTCTAAGTCCAAAGAATATGATGTGAAGCACTTAGTGCTGAAAGAAAATTATAGAAGCCAAATGCTGGAATCCCCAAAGGTACACCCCGAGAAAGTACCTATAGGCATGCAAAATATTAATATATCTTGCCTACATGCACATTGCATGACATTTGTAATTACCTAGTATAAGAGTAGCTACCTGGAAGGACTAGCTAGATAGTACACAATTCTAACACATGTGCACGCTTGCAAGCAAGACATTGGAGAAGATATTTTGGGGTTAGCTAGGAACACTGGACAAGGAGTTGAGTGTAATCAGTGGAGAATATTTGGCAAATAGGTTAGCCACCTGAGGTGGAGAGCCTTATCAAACCTCAATGTACACACAAATTCAGCCTTGGGATATGGAGGAATGCTACTTGGAAACACATTGATGCTCTGAGAAATTAATAATGAAAAAGCATGCCTTAGCCTATTGAATATCACAAAAGGCATAGTAAAATCTATCTGGAAAGATCTTGCTTGCATACAAGATCAACTTTGGACTCAAGCAATAGGCCAAGATATTATTAAAGTAAGATTTAATGGAGTTCGACCTGATGAAATAAATCAATTGATTTGGGATGATACCATCACCCAAAAAAAGGCCTTAAGTCATTTTCAATGAATGTTAAATTTTACAGTAAACAGCCAAGCACAAGTGATAATATATGTAATGTCACTGGCTGTTCAAGTCCCAGGTATACACAGGGTATTCCTCATAGGCTTCAATGCAAAAACTGTAGTGTTATGGCCTACTGAACACCTGCCATGAGGACTGAAAAAGAAAATGGTACTCATTTGGTTAGTTTACAAAGTTGCACATGTAAAACCACATTGCCAACAGTACTGGGATGTTTAGATTTGCCAATATGCCTTGTTACCCAATTCTACCATTTTGTGTATTGGACAAAGCTGTGTTTGTATATGAATACACTGTACCCACATTTTAATTAAAGGAATTTACAAAGAAGATGTAAATTAAAAATAAATGTTAACATAATGTTACTGTACTGCAGTTGCCCTATGTAGTTTATGAATTACCCAAAATATATTTCAATAATTAGTAGCAGATATTAATGTTGCAGAGGTGGTTCAACCAGTGATATTGGGAGTCTACACTGATTTGGTATAAAGCATGGCAATAAACTTGCATATGATAATCCTGCTTACACACATATTGGGACAATTGAGAACTGTAAAATTGATAATTAAACACAATGGGTCTCTAGAATGACTGAAGGGACTAAAAAAAACCCCTCTTCATATGAATGTTATGGCATTTTATGATATGCTCTGCAGCAAGGAGACCCTAACCACTTGGATCCTAGCTTGGGTGCCCTAAGCCATAGTCAGAGATGTGTGTCAAACAGTCATTGTGCTGACCTATTAAGTTGATGGTGGAGGGTAAAAGAAGCAAACAGGTAGTCCAGAGGTGGATTAGGTCAAACGTTATCCTTTATTGCCTGCTCATTCCTCTTGACGTGTCAAGTGAGCGAGAAGGGGCAGTTTTACAACTTTTTCTTATCCAAAACTGTATGAAAATGTATACATGATTGACAACATTCTATAAACCCTTTAATGGTAACATTAATATATATTTAATGCATATTAATGATTATAGGATGCATATAACTATCCCTGCCTGTTTTCTATTGCAAGAATGTACATACCTTGTGCAGCCACTTTACCTCCAAACTGATTATTTTCTGTACAAAACATTGACCTCACATTCTTAAGGGATATGGTACCAGGGAGGGTAATTAGGAGATACAAGGTAATCCTGCCTCTTCATTAAGATCAAAGATGGGACAGTCCAGAACACATTCTTTGTCCTGATGGCCAGGTGAAAAAGCATGAGAAAGGTGGATAAGCTACTTTAACTATCAACATATGCTACTTTTTAGAGAAACTTAGATATAGAACAGGACTTGCCCAAGAAGCAGTCCTATTACCATAGTGACCTGTGGCTCTAACCTGGCCTATATTTTAGCACTATATGTATTTATTCTCCTACAGTTATGGTGACCACCAAGGAGGAAACGGTTGGAGGCCAAGTGCAATTTAAAGGTGCTTGCCCACTGTTGCGGCTCTTGCATAGTCTAAGTTGACCATTCTGGGCTCAGCAGCTTGACATCTTCCTGTTGGCAGAGACAAACAAGAATACTGGGTAACCTTGCAGATGTCTTAGTTTCTGCATAGCACAGTACATAATAACATGATACACATAATATGAATACTTGCAGCTACACAAAGATAACAGTGATGAGATTAACAAGCTATCCTTGAATGACTGTGGGAATATTTTTTTTTTTCCACTACTGGGTCACATTTTTTTTGCTGCCCTACTTATTATATGATGTTATTTGCATGGTCCCTTTTATTATGGTGAGAATTAATTATGTTTAAAAGTGAGAACCTGATGCAGGTGATAGAATATATATTAATGAACAGATATATAATTAGGTGAAAGTTGTGTCTGTATTGGTCAGGACTCAGATAAGGTGGTGTGATCCATCAATGTGAGCATGACATATTGTACTTTATTTTATGCTTTGTCTTTAATTGATATATGAATAGACAACCTTGCATATTAAAACTTATTGATTTGGAAATTTGGCATATCATTTCTCAGTGGTATTCAAACTGATCATTAAGTATTCTGTATAAACAGGTGTTTGATCAGATGTCAGACACCCTGTGTATGTTTTGCCACATTGGACATAAGCTATCGCTGCCCAGTCTCTGGTTAAAAATCCTGGGGCCATGCAGAGCTGCTTTGCAGGCCCAGTCCTGCCACTTCCTGAGAACTCTGGTGGTTTTGTGATCCATGAGAGTGGCACTAGATGTAGAGAAGGTCTATTTGTGGGGTTCTGCTGCCCAACGTTTCCCTGCACTGTCACCCAGATGCCTGTGACTGACGTTTGTCAGAAACAGGATTAAAGCAAGAGTCCCAAGAGATGTCATCCAGGGAGCTCACCTACTTCATGGATGACTTTGCATGCAGCACACCTGGGCTATATCTACACTACTGGACTCAGTTTAGTCGACTTAATAAGGTCTACCTAAGGTCAACTTTAAGTAGACCTTATTAAGTTGACTTAGTGAGGCCACATTGCATTATGTCAACTTTACAAAGTCGACATAAATGGCCCCACTGCACTAAGTCAACATTGTTAAGTTGACTTTAATGGCCCATTGTGTTAAGTTGACTTAATAAAGTCGACTTAATCCTTAAAGTCGACTTTAAGGGCAGGAGTTATTAAATAGACTTAAGGAGGCCCTTAAGTCAACTTAATGAACTCCAAATATGGCCAGGGCTTTACTTAAGTTCACTTAAGCCTCCTTAAGTCGACTTAAGCCCACAATGTAGACATACCCACTGAGTGCTTCTTAGTACATATTCTAGAAGGCAAGCTTTGAATGGTGAAAAGTTTCTGGGTCACAAAGTGTAGATAAAACTGCACCTGTGGTTCCTTGACACAAGCGTCTCTGAGGGAAGTTATGGATACAGCATAATCAAAGCAGTCACTGCAAAAACCTGCTACAACTGCAATTGCATTAATATCCAGTTTGGTATGCAAGCTAATTCATCCATGTTTGTGTAAAAGTGGAAGTGTTGCATTGCATTCAACCACTGTACAGTCCCCTTCAGTGTACCTCAACTCCACTCCTTATTGAAACACAGATCAGTGGTTCCATTGTTTCATGATTTTTTTTGGAATACTTTGCACAATGGTACTGAATTATCATGTATAGAATGCTGAATGTAAGTGTTACAAACAGCTTCTGCTCAGTTACCAGAAGACTGTATCATACAACTGCTCACTAAATAAAGGTTATGGGTAAGTAAGACAGTGGGAGATCTGCCTATAAACAAGGGGAGGCCCGTCTTCCAAAGCTTGACACCAAGCCCTAAGGTAAAGCCATATTTCCTCTGATGCCTCAGACAGAGAGATATATTTTCAGGATCTCTATCAAGCACTCTTAAAATTAGAATATACACCTGGAGAAGTGAAGAAACAGATTGATCAGGCTGGATGGATACCCCAAAGTCAGCTACTATAGGACAGACTCAAATTGGAAAACAATAGAACACCACTGATCATCCCCTACATTCCCCAACTCAAATCTTTCCAGCACATCATCAAGGATCTACAGTCTATGCTAAAAGATGATCCGTCACTCTCTCAGGCCCAGGAATATAGGCTTCCCCTCACACACAGATAGTCCTCAAGCTTAAATGAATAGTCACCGGAAACTATGCACCAACCAAGAGATATACTAAGGCAAGTAACTTTCCCTGCAAATAAACAAACAAACAAATTAAAAAAAAAAAATTGCCAAATCTGTCCACATATCTGCACAAATACAACATCAAACACATAACCAAACCAGTCACTGCATCAGGGACTTATTCACCTGCTCATCCACCAGTGTGATATTTGCCAACATGTGCCAAAAATGCCTCTTGCCCTTACACATTGGTCGGACTGGACTGTCTCTGTAAGAAAGACAACATGGACACAAATTAGATATCAGGAATAGTAACATTCAAAAAAAAAATAGGGGGCACTTCAACCTCCTTGTACATTCTGTTAAAAACAAAACAAAACAAAACAAAACAAAACAAACAAACAAAAAAAAAACAAAAACAAAAACAAAAAACCCCAAACCAAACAAAACAAACAAACAAACAAAAAAACATGAGAGTTACAGTGCATCAACAGAAACACTTCAAGGCTCCAAAGGAAATCTTAAGAGTTAGAATTCATATGCAAATCTGACACCATTAAATTAGGTTTAAATAGACATTTGGGCTGGCTTACTCATTACAGAAAGAGATGCTCACCTCTTTTCACCTTCTTTTGTTCTTATCCATTCTTCTAGAATGACTGAATAAAAAAAAAAGCTTAGTTTTCTGGAAAAACTATCTAATCTAATATTGTGACTTTCCCTTCTCTGCATGAATATATTCCCCAGCATCACTTTATTTTCCATTTCATGAATTTATCAAGTGGGACTTTACCCATGAAAGCTCATGCAATTAATGATCCGTCCCCTATTACCTAGCCACAACTTCCAGCAATCAGAGTTTTGGAGGCAGCCAGAGCTTGGAGTTGCCCTGCTGAAAAGCTTGCCATATTACCATTGATGGACGTGTTCTCCATGGATTTCTGAAATTCTTTTCTGGACACAGTTAAACTTTTGACCTTCAGCATATTGCCCAGCAATGTGTTCAGCGGGCTGCCTGCACATACTTTGAAAATGGTCTTAAAAATAAAATAATATTTTATTATTATTATTTTTATTTTTTTAGAACAGATGACCATTAAAAAAAAAAAAAGAAGAAGACTGAAAAGGAGAAAACAAGTAATTCACATTGGTAAGAGCTGTTTTATGAGGAATTTTATGCCACTTGAATATATCCATTTGCAAATGTTTGGATGAACAGTTTAGAGAATTTAATGTCATACTCACATTTACCTTTGTTTCTGAACCATCAGTCAGCACCAAGGGGAATTCAGCTGGCAACTTGTGGATTCCCCCCACTGTTGCCCTAACTCCTGTGTCAAAGCCAGGGCCCTGGCAAGGTTGCCCATGGGAGGATGTTCACTTGAGGGCTGAAGAGAGGCCACCAGACACATCAGTGGAGCCTTAATCCTCAACATGCATTTCAGACCCAGGCAGGATTTGAGACATCGAGCCCTCAGTTCCCAAGCACCTGCCCAAAGCACTGCATAACAGGGCCATGTCCGTAGCCAAGCTTACACGGGGAGAAGGTTGACTTGGGTGCTTCAGCCCCTTACACTTTCCTTTTCATGCTTGAGTTAGGGGATAAACACAAAAAGATGGTCTGAAGTTAACATAAAGGTTGTCTAAAAAGAAATATTCAGGGATCACATCCCATCTCCCCTAGCCAGAAGCCACCCCTCTGCAACCCCTTGACCAGAAGCCATCCTTCCATATCTCCTCACAGATCTGGGCCTGATCCAGCCCTGGGCCCAGTCTGGTTGCCTAACACATGGTGCATTTCCTTACCCACCAGACCATCTTTCCTTTTCCCAATCAGAGGATAGGAGCAGAAGGGCACAGCATGGAAAATAAAGTACTATGCTCTCTTCTACTTATTTTGTTACTGTTGCAGACAGCTGTGCATATTCCTGTCACACATAAAAATGGCCAGTCCTTTTGTTCCATCCTCCAAACTGTCCCAAAAATTTAAACTTGTGGTCAGAATTTTCATGTCCTAATTAGGCATAGTTTAAATAAAATCCTTAAGGTCAAGCTTTTTTGAGTATCATGGGTTCTGGGTTTAGAGCCAAATCCATTATTTTTCATCTTTTGCCAAGGTCAGGAGTGTACCTTGGGATGTAAAGGACATGAGCAGCGAAGGATCAGGGGCACTTTCACAGTAAAATAGGCAATAGAATATGCTATCAGTTAAATTTAGCAGCACAAAGCCTCACCCCACCTCTAGGGACCTGGAGTGCAATGGACCCAGCAATTAGCTATGCAGAGTTCCCTCACCCAGGGTTAATAATAAAACTGAGCTCCTATACAGCAATTGTCATAGGAAGACTGGTAAATTGGCCAGTGTCATGTGATCAGAGGACTAGACAGGATTCACCCAAGAGTTCTGAAGGAATGCACACATTAACTATGGCATATGAGCTATCATCTGTATCATCCTCAGTACGAGACGACTGGAGTATATCTAATCTGATGCCATTTTTTAAAGAAGTCTCTAGAGGTGATTCTGAAAATTTTAGAGCAGTAAGACTATTTCAATAGCAGGAAAACTGTTAAAAAAGTACAATAAAGAATTATCAGGGTAATAAATAAACAAAGTTTGAAGGTGAAGTGTCAACAAGAGTTTTGGAACGGGAAATAATGGTTTAACAATCTACCAGGATACTTTCAGCGAGTTGACAATCATGTTAAAAAGGGTGATCCAGTAGATATATTTGTTAGTCATTAAAAGTGTCACAGGACTCTTTCTAGCCCCTCAGCCTCCTGAACTAAACTATCAAGGCTACCTCTTTGGAATCAGTAGATATAGTTTCTTTAGCTTTTTAACAAATAAATCTCTCATGGGATAAGAGGAAGTGTTCTTTTCTGAATCAAAAACAGATTAAAATATAAATGGAGGTTGTGGTGGGAGTATCTTGTTATCAGAGAATCACTGAGACCATGGCTGAACCTGATAAAGTGATTTGGAGCCCTCGAAAGCGTGTGCCCAAATATATTTGTTAATCTTAAGGTGCCACAGGACTCTTGTTTTTGCTGCAGACACACTAAAACAGCTACCCCTCTGGAACCTGTCACCATACAAGACACTGAATTTAGCTGCGTGAAACAGAAAAAAAATCAAAAGGAAGATCTGGGGATTACAGACCATTTAGCCTCACCTCAGTCCCTGGATATATTATAGAGCAGGTTCTCAAAGCATCCATTCTGGAACACTTGGAGAAAAAGAGGATGATCAGGAACAGTCAGCATGGATTCACCATGCACAAATTATGCCAGACCAAGCTGATTGTCTTCCGGGATGAGATGACTGAAATTGTGGATGTGGGAATAGCTGTCAACATGATTTTAGCAAAGTTTTTGGTACAGTTTCTCACAGCATACTTGTCAGCAAGTTAAATAAGTATGGGCTTAATACTTGGCCTGTAAGCTGGATAGAAAGCTGGCTCGATGATCTGGCTCAGTGAGTTGGGATCAATGGCTCAGTGTCGAGTAGCACCCTATAACAAGCAGAGTGCCACAGAGGATAGCTAGCAAACTCAGTGGGTGTGTCCACACTGGAGCTTTAAACTGATTTAACCTCTCTTAATTTGATATAAGTAAATCAATGTTTACCTTGGGCTTTTATTAATTCATCTTAAGCAGTTGCTTTAATTGATTTAACATTTCCAACTCTTACTGTCAATTTAAGTGTTAAAGTCGACTTTATTAAATCAACTTAACATGTTATACACATGGTCATCTACATTGTAGGCTTTGTTCTGTTGACATAATAAAGTCAACTTAACAGAGCTCTCGGTGTGGATGTAGTCTTTAAGTCAACTTTGTTAAGCTGACTTAAGTTTTTAGATCTCTAGTGTAGCCCTCTGGTGTAGACATAGGCTGTGTTCACACAGCATTTTTGTTTCGAAACAACGAAGTTGTTTTGAAACAAACAAACAAAAAAAAAACCTGTTCACATGACGCACAGTTGTTTTGAAACAAGTTAAACCTAGTCTCTGGGCAAAACAACGTTGTTTTGCAGTGGTTGTTTTGAAACAACACCATGCGAACGTGTTGTTTCGAAACAACCGTCGTCTGAACATGTTGTTTTGAAACAACGGTGAGTCGTTTCCTAATAACTGTTGTCCGGAATTGCTATTTCGATTCTGGTTTTTCTCCTTATTTCGAAGTGACTTTTTTGCTAATTCGAAATAAGTCATTTTGAAATAAGATGTTGTTTCGAAGGAAGTTGTTTCGATACAACATGTCTCAAAACAACCATCTGTGTGTGAACACAGCCATAGTGAGTAAGTTTGTGAATGACACCAAGCTGGTGTGAAAGGTAAATATAAAGGAAGGTAGGGAGAGGATTCAGGGAGACCTGGACAAGTTGGAGTATTGGAACAAATAAAATCTCATGAGTTTTAAAAGGACAAGTGCAAAGTCCTGAACTTAGGACAGAAAAATGTAACCTACTGCTATACGCTGGGGACTGACCAGCTAAGTAGATGTTCTATGGCAAAGGACCTAGGAGTTACAAAGGACAGCAAGATGGATATGAATCAACATTGTGCCCTTGTTGCCAAAAAGGATAACAGCCTATTGGCCTCCATGAGTAGGAGTGTTTCCAGAGGATAGACGGATATGATCATTCCCCTCTACTGGGCACTGGTGAGGCCATATGTAGAATATTGTGTGAAGTTTTGGGCTCCCCATTACAAAAACAAAAACAAAAACAAAAACAAAAACAAAAACAAAAACAAAAACAAAAACAAAAACAAACAAATAGTGGACAATTTAGAAAGAGTCCACTTGATGGCAACAAAAATGATTAGGGAAAATGATAAGGGGAATGGGCACGCGAGTTAGGAGGAGAGACCAAAGGAACTACAGAAGGGAAGACTGGTAGGTATGGGATTTGATAGCAACTGTCAATCTCGTTAAGGGTTGCTCCAAACAGGAAGGAGGTAGGCTATTTTCATTGGTTTATAGAGGACAGAACAAGGAGCTATGGTTTGAAGTTCCAGCTGGGAAGATCTAGGCTGGATATTAAGAAAACCTTTCTTTCAAGGAGCATGGTGTAGAACTGGAATTGGTTACCAAAGGAGGTAGTGGATTCTTCATCTTTGGAAACTTTAAGGACCAGATAGACAAAATCTTGGCTGGGACAATTTACTGGGAGGGGTCCTACTTTTAAGTGGAAACTGGACTAGATAATCTCATGAGGCATTTTTTTCACTAATATTCTATGATGCTATGATTCTGTGAAATCTATAAACTTTGGGGGGAGGGCTGGAAATTGGACAAATACAGACAGACATCTTGTTCCTTTCCAAGTACATAAAAATGAAAATCATACCAAATGGGCTGAAAGTGAAAAATGCATTGCCTATTATAATGATTCTTTATCCTAACATGTGTATACATAACTATGAAAAGAAGTTTCCAATTCATTCATCTGCCAAAGTGGGCTAGAGCCCACAAATGCTTATGCACAAATAAATTTATTTGCCTTTAAGGAGCCACAGGTCTCTCACTATTTCTGCTGTATGCAAACTAAAGAGGCTATCACTCAGGAACTTAGAAACTCATTTTAATTCCAACTTCTTAATTCCTTGTTTGACTTTTGACTATGAGTCTCAAAGCAGTGCTGAAACCACAGGGAAGCCTTCCAGCTGAGCCAGTTGCAGTCTTTCTGGCACTGCAGTAGACCCATGTATGGTGAGAAGCAGGGATAGAAAGAAGACAACTAGACTGGTTGATTCTCTGGAGCTTGTGATGAAATGACCCCTCTCATGAGGAGCACTGTGATTGTCCTTGTACGAATGGATTTGGTCTTCATGCTGTACACAATTGGATTCATCAGAGGTGGGACCAGCAAATACACATAGCCCATGACAATGTGAAACAACGGAGAGGAGATCATCACAAATCTGTAGATCAGAGTCAAGACAATCTCTGGAATGTAGAAGAGCAGGACAATGCATATGTGGGAAACACAAGTATTCAAGGCTTTGAAGCACTTCACATGGGATGTGATACTGAACACGGTTTTGAGGATCATCCCATAAGATAGGAGGATGAGCATGACATCCAAGCCCTCTGCAGCAAGAGTCTCAGTGAGACCATAGATAACGTTGACTCTGATATCTGAGCAAGCCATCTTCATGACCACCTGGTGCAGGCAGTAGGAATGGGAGAGAACATTATCCTTACAGAATTGGTGCTGCTTCAGGAGAATGGGGAGTGGCAATATTAGGGCTACCCCTCTTAGCAGAGACACCAGCCCCATCTTGGCTATTCTGGATGGGGTTAATATGGATTCATATCTGAGTGGGTTACAGATTGCAACATAGCGGTCGAAGGCCATAGCCACGAGCACAGCAGATTCAATCTTTGAAAACAAGTGGATGAAGAACAGCTGGACAAAACAGGCATCATGGCTGATCTCTCTAGAGTTAAACATTAATATGCCCAGTGTTGTTGGCATGGTGGATATTGATAGACCAATGTCTGTAAGGGCCAACATGGAAAGCAAAGTGTACATGGGCTCATGGAGGGTTGGGTCTGTTTTTATAATGAACAGAATGAGTGAATTCCCTAATATAGAAATAAGATATATTAAGCAGAACGGGATTGAAATCCAGACATGGACATCTTCCAGCCCAGGAAAACCAGTGAGATAGAACAAAGAATGCTGAAATTTAGTGTCATTGGCAGATGACATAATGCACTGGGAGGACCAAGTAGTTTTGAACGTTACTTTCTGAAAGGAAAAAGAAACAGAAGACTAGATGATATTCAATGAGACATCATTTTGCTTTATGTGCACCACTACAGATTTTCAGGAGGTTAAAGAGTACCAGATATTATTGATCTTGGGTTTACCCTTGATGATTATCTGTTTGATTTATTCTGTGTGAGCCACCTACCATTGACCACTGTTTTAAACAATAAGATAATGGGCTAGATTGACCATTGGTAAGAGTGTTTATATCCAGTCTTTTATTTTTATGTACATCACTGATTCAAAGTTAAGTGTTAGGAGAAGAAAAAAGAAGTATCAGGTCAACCCAGGAGCGAAGATTGTAAATGAACCATTTAATCACAAAACTTGTTCCCTTTCATGCCATTCTGCTGGGAAGTAGAAGAGAACAGAACAGAACCATAGGGTTGGAAAGGACCTCATGAGATCATCAAGTCCAATCCCCCAGGGGGCTTAAACCCAGGACATTCTGCATATTAAGCAAAGGTATTAGCCACTACACTATTTGTAGGGCTAGCCATAACCTGAGTGGATCTCTGCTAATAAGCCCAGAACACAGAGGTCACAAGACATATATGTTTTTCTAACATGTTAAAAATAATATACATAATGTAACAGGTGCATGCATAATAGAACAGGTTGCATAAATCCTCACTCTCTACTTAGCTTCATCCTTCTTAATATGCAGGTTACATAATTAGAGCATACTTAATATATAGCATATAATTATCCTGCTATTGTTTTGTTACTTATGAGTCATTTGGGTACCAGATTCAGTTCTGACCAATGAAAAGTTGAAAGCTCTTCTACTAGCTCATGTATCTGGCCCCTGTCACCCTGTATACCTTGATAAGATTAATGACTTTCTAGGAGGCCATCACAGTAAAGTGTTTTCATTCAACTTTGAATACATTTCCCTCAACTTTCCTTTGTTAGCTGTATGCTAGTGCTTTCCTGCCAAGATCTATATAGCTTATCTCCCAGCTGCAGGCTCTTTGGGCTGCACAAGATGCTGAGAGGTGAGAAGACAGAAGATGAACCAGAAAAGTGGAAGAAGAGCAATAACTCCTTCCTCCTTGGTGCATACACTGGAAGGCAACATTTGTAAGGTGAAAAGGTGTTAGGAGCACAACCTGTAAATAAGATTTTACCAGTGGTGCTTGAACCCAAGAACCTCTAATTAAGTTTGTAAAGGCAAGACAAACAGGGTGGGTCCTGCAACAGCTTCCTACAACTACTTTTGCACTAATTTCAACATGCATGTGCAAACAGCTTCAGGCCATTTAGGGGAAGAAGGCATCATTCAACTCCTCAGTGCTCAGAGACTTCGTAGTACAAATCCCTTTCACAGACGACAAGTTCCAGAGGGGCAACCATGTTAGTCTAGCTTAGCAGAAGAGACAAAGTGTCCTGGGACACTAAAGACTATGAAATTTCCTTAGCATATTTGCTTTTCTAGGTCAAATCCCTATGCATCAACCAATTGAAAAGTAAACTACAGTGTGGAACAGAAAAAAAAAAAACAACAAAAAACAAAAAACAAGGAGTAATGTAACACATAAAAACTAACAGATTTATTTTTCGCATGAGCTTTTGTGGGAGAAAATCCACTTCATCAGATGCTTCAAAGATGGGTAAACTTACAGAATGAAATGAAAATAAATGCAAGGGGCTGTAAAACATAGGATCAGGTCATACAGTAACAGCAAATCAGAGCAGTTGTTAGGTTCAAACCCTGGGAAATCTGAAGTAAATTTACCTTTTGTAATGGGAAAAGCACCCACAGTCTCAATTCAATCCTGCTTTCACAGAATTTAATTTACATATTAATTTGAGTTCAGCTGCTTCTCTTTGAACTACAGATCTAACAACAGAAACATTAACGCAGGCACACACCCCTACAACAAATCACGCTGTCAAGTCTGCCCACATTTCTGCACAACAGATACCATCATAGGTCCTAATCAAGCCTGCTACTCCACCAAAGGCTCATTTACCTGCTCATCTACTACTGTGATCTATGCCATCATGTGCCAGAAATGCCCCAACATCTTATACATTGGATAAACAAGATGATCCCTGTGCAAAAGAATAAATGAACATAGAGTTGATATCAGAAATATCAAAGAGCGTCTTTAAGAATGGGAGCAAGACGATCCATCACTCTCTCAGATCTTGAAGATGTTGAATAAAATTTGATCCAGGACTGACGCTGCGGGTCCCCATCTCTCAAGCCATGAAAGATAGGCCTCTCCTTACTTAGAGAAGATGCTACAACCTTAAACAAGTACCAGCAACTACAGACTGTACAGTAGAAACACTAAGGCACAAACATATCCCTGCAACAATCCTTGTTGCAAACTCTACCAACATGTCTAATCAACTGTCCTGCACAGAAAGAGAGAGACAAAATACAGTTTTGGCTTGGCTCACTCATTTTAAAACATCATTTTTTCTCTTCTTTCCCTTCTTGTTCCACTCAGTTTGAATTGAAACAAATTGTATGGTTTGCTAAAAAATCAGAACTGACTTTGTGACTTATATTTCTCTGTATTTACATATTATGTGCCATACTGTATTTTTCATTTCATGCATCCAATGAAGTGGGGTTTTATCCATTCAAAAAAAAAAGTTATTCTTTAAATTTGCCACTGGACTCTTTGTTTGCTTTATTGGAAATAATATTTGGAAAACCTCATAAATACGTTCTTAAAATTGCATCCCTGGATTATGACAGACACATGAAGGTGCTCCCCCACCCCACAATAACACTGTTACAGTGAAAAATTTTGGCCTATCGTTTATAGAATTATACTTTAGTACACACATTTAAATCAACTCTTTGTCCTTGGCTATTCCTTCAGTGATGTTTTTTTAGGCAACACTGGAGGATTGGTCTAGTACATTGGTTTCAAAGTCAATCGAATGAGTATGGAAATAAAACTCTATTTGACAACCAACCAACCAAACAAACAAACAAACCATTGTTGCTCTCTGTCTCTTTCTGTCTCTCTCTGACTATTTATGTACAGTATAAATAAAATGCACACCATTCTGGAGCAGAACAGCTATAAATTAAAATTTGCATTTTAAAATTAACTCTTGGGCTATTGGTTTTCTGACTGTATGGGGCAGAATATTAGCTGTATGTCCTAGGTTAATAAAAGGTTACTGAAAAGGAAGTTGAAAGAAACAGAATTGCTCAAGAAAGCCCATCTCACTAAAGACGTCAGGGAAGATTTGAGCTTCATTTGAGGGTGGGGGGACAGACTCCAGCTGAGTTACACAGCTTGTTTCCCATAGCTGGACTCCCGTGCTGTGAAAGTCTTTAGATCAGAACTGACCTACACCACTTGCAAAGCCAGAAAACACTCAGCCTTGGTGGGCCTCCATCAGAGTGGGATATTTGAAGTAATATCCATGTACACACTGTTGTTTTAAGACCCTCATATTCACTCCAGTGATGCTTTATCTCTGTTCTTCAAATTAAACAATACTTGTTCACCGCTGTCTCAGCTGGTCACTCATTATTAGGGGAAGAAGTACAGGTGTCAAATCCAGTAGGGAAGGTTGGGCAAACTCCATTCACACACAATATACTGTAGTCTAAAATCTAGTCTGAGAGTGGGGGGGGTAATGGGATTCCATTACAGGAGAGGAAAGGCAGAAGGCTGAACAGTGGCATTCAGAGATGAGAGAAGGATCAGAATTGAAGGATTCCTTCTAACTCTGAGGTGTTTTAAAAGTGCAGAAATGATGGAGCCCTTGTCCAGTCAGCAAACTGAACTCCTCCAAGTTTCTTGTCTGACCTGTTAGCACAGAGCAACACAACTTTGTGTTCCTATTTTCACAATCAAACCAAAACATAAACGCTTTGAACATAAATTTGCTAAGAAATTTTGTACAAGCAAATATACTTGTGGTATAAGAAGTAGTCCATGGGTTCTCATCCAGCTCAGACCATCCTGCCTCTCCAGAAATGGGACTCATTTTGAAATCCTGACTAGGGACATCAGAGTTTTCACTTCCCAAGCTGTCTTTGAATCTGCCGTTTGTGTATATCTTGAAGGATGTCCCCCCTGGATCATGGTACCTAGAATGGAGGGCTCCTGAGGTACCCAGTCGTGCCAGTTCTTGAGCCCCATTCATTGAGTAACACCCACTGCCCAGCAGAGTCACCAGCAGAAGCACAAAACATCTGGTCATGTCAACAGCTGGCAGCCTTTTCCCTTCTTTTTGTTTTGGAAACAATTTAAGACAGAGAAAACTGCCAATGATCCACTACCTATTAGAAGGAAAACAGCTCCGAACAGAGGTCTGCACCTGGATGGGCCAGAAGTCAGCAGAGAGCTTGCAGGGGCAGCAGGCAGAGTCTGCTCAGACAGGGCGCATCTGTCCATATGAAGCATGTTTGTCCTTTTCCTTGGGGGTACCTTGGCCACCTGGGATCCTCAGCTGATTGGTTCAGTGTGTGCCAGATTTAATCCTTTCACCACCAATGAGAAGCTGTAAGCAGCCCAATCGCAGGGGAGGTGCAGTGATGCCACCAAACTGGACTGTAGCTAGCTCAGTGATACAAACATACTTAAAACCATAGGCTTTGCAGACAGGCTTTTTTCTTGGAATCTGGGTATGTCAGCACTGCGTGTATGGCTCACAGGAGTCACAGGGATCACTTGAGACAGGCCAGTGGTACTGATGATGCACTTCCAAGTGCAAACCTACTGCTATAGAATAAACTAAAAATGGTGATATGGGGGAGATATACAAAGATTTCCTCCAACCCCAGCTTCTGGCAGGCAGAGAACAGAGAGCAGGCTTCCTTCTTGCTGGGACCCCTGGGGTCCTGGGGAGAAGGGAGCACTGGCTTGCCGGGACCCCTGTGTGTCCTGGCAAGAAAGAACTTACACTTGCCAGAAAAAGGGACCCGTGGCTCCCTTTCCTCAGGGACCAGTGGTTCCCTTCTTGCTGAAACCTGTGCCAGTCTGGGCAGGTCCTTTTTGTCAGGAAGCCACGGGTTCCAGCATCAAGGGAGCCACGAGTCCCTTCTCAGGAGGAATCTGGAGCTCTTCGCTATGTCTACATTTGAAGAATTTAAAGCGAGCTTGTTAAGTTGGCTTAACATTTCAAGTGTAGACATCGCCTTAGTGAGCAGCCCTCAGACCTCTGTTGGACCAGCTATTCTGCCTTTTTAGCACAGAAAACCCCTGGAAATGGGCTGTGTATAATAAAAAAAAATAATAATCCGTGGAACAATATAAGTTGGGGGACATACTGAGTGACACCTATGGTCAATAAAGCTCATTGTCCTGTCTGCTGGCAGGAATCACTATCAGGTGCTTCAGAAGGAGTGAACACCACCTGCAGTTTAGCAAATCATTCATCCCCTGTCACCTAGTCCCAATGTCTGGTAGTCAGAGATTTAGAGGCACATAGAGCATGGGGCTGCCTTCCCGATGAGCTCAAATAATTGCCATTGTTGGACTGGTCTTCTGTGAAATTATGCACTTTTCATCTAGTTCCAGTTATACTTTTGACCTTGAGAAAATCCCCTGACAATGTGTTCCACAGACTACCTCCAAGCTGTGTAAAAAATAATATTGTTTTTGTTTGTTTGTTTGTTTTGTTTTAAATTTACTTCTCATAGATTTCCTTGGGTGACCCCTGGCTCTTGTGAAGTGTTAAATAAGATGCCCTTACTCACTATCTCACACCCTTCCTGATGTTAACAGAGCTCTGCCATTCCCGCCTGTGTTTTCCTAGTGTTTTACTCTCTCCTCATCAGAGTTGTTCTGCACCACTTATCTTTTTTTCTCACCCTTCTTTCTACTGGTTCAAGATCAAATGTATCTTTCCTTCATATTGGACACCTAGAACTGCACACACTGTTCACTGTGTGGGCAAACATGAGTTTATATTGGGGCCATATAATATTTTCTATTTTCTTTTTATTCTTGTCTTTATGATTCACGGCATTCTGTGATTTGTTCCCTACTGTTCCATACTGAGTGAATGTTCTGAAAGAGCTATCCACATTAAGTTTTGATTGATCTTACTGGAGTGGAAACAGATAATTGTGAACCCTTCACTTGGTTTATCTATTTGGGATTATGTTTTCCTTCTTCATCCCTGTTGGTTTATCAGTATTGAATGGTGTTCTCTAGTTTGTTGACCAGTAGCCTCATTTTCTGAGATACCTTTGTAACTCTTTGCTCTCTGCTTTGGGCTTTGCTGTCTTGAGTAGTTAAATTTCATTTGTAAACTTTTCAACCTCAGCGTTCAGCCACATTTGAAATAATTTATGAATATGTTGAACAGTACTGGTCCCAGAAGAGCCCTCAGGTAACACCACTATTTGTCTTCTCTCCATTCTGAAAACTGGCCGTTTATTCCTACCATTGCTCCCTATATTTTAACCTCTACTTGATCCAGGAGAGGACTTTTTCTCTTATCCCTTGACAGCTAAGTTTGCTTAAGAGCCTTTGGTGAGGGACCTTGTCAAAAGCTTTCTGAAAATCTAAAAACATTTTATGTATTGGAGCATTTATTCCCCATTTGTTGATCCCCGTCAAGAATTCCAATAGATGGTGAGGAATGATTTCTTTTTCCTGAAGCCATGTTGTCTCTTCCCCAACAATTCTTGTATATCTATGTGTCTGATTTTTCTTTACTAGAATTTTAAACTAGACTGAGTAGTGCGAAAGTTAAACTCACTGGCTTATGATTGCTGTGATCAGCTCTGTGGCTTTCTTTAAAGAAAAAAAAATGTATCACATTATTTTTCCCCTAATCATCTCATACATAGTTTGATACAAATGATAGATTATAAAACACAGATATTAATTTGGCAGTTTCATGTTTGCATTTTTTCAGAACTCTTGGGTGAATCCCATCTAGTCCTGTGCTCACATATTATTGTTCAATTTACTGGTCTCCATATGACAAGTGTTATATAAGGGCTAGGCTTTATTATTAAACCCATGGGGTGGGACCTCTGCATAGCTTGTTGATGAGACTCATCTCACTTCAGGTCCACTCAGGTGGGACAAGGCATTGTACAGCTAAATGCAACAGATAGACCATTCAAGTGTGTATAACCTACTCTGCAAGACAAACCTTCACTCTCTCAAGCCTAGAGAAACAGACCTCTCCTCACTCATGGACAGTCTCCCAACCTTAAACAGATACTCTCCAGCAACTACAGACCATACAACAGAAACAACCAGGCAGGCATATATCCCTGTAACAAACCCTGCTGGCAACTCTGCTCACATATCTGCACAAATGACACCATCACAGGACCTAATCAAACCAGCTACTCCATCCAGGGCTCATTCGCCTGCTCATCCACCAAAGTGATGTATGTCATCATGGTCCAAGAATCTCCCTTTGTCTTATGGATTGGATGAACTGCAGTGTCTCTGCACAAAAGAATAAATGGGTACAAATCTAACATCATAAATTACAACATTAAAAATTGAACAGGAGAACACTTGTGTCTCGCTGCTAACCCTCTGAAAGACATTAAATTTCAATACTTAGCATAATTCTAAATGCAATTCTAAATTAAGGCAGGTGATTGGACTCAATAACCTCCCATGGGGTCCTTTTCATTTGCCATAATTGTATGAAAGTCTCAAAAGAAAGAAGGAAAGAAAGAATTCACTTGTAAATTTGACACCATTAACTTCAGTATGAATAGATATAGAGACTGCCTTTCTCATTACAAAAGTGACTCTTATATCTCTCAAAATTCAACCTTCTTATATGTTGTCCTACACTGTTTGAATCTAAATAAATTGTTTGATTTGCTGAAATAGTCTGACTGAACATGTCACTGACACTTCACTAGATTTATCTTTCTCTCCTAGCGTATGTTCACACAGGGCTTTTATTTTGAAACAACACTGGTTGTTTCAAAATAAAAGTCCCTATGTCCAAATGACGTTTTCTTGTTTCGAAAGGAGGGAGCTCCTTGTTTCGAAACAAGAGCCCTCCTTTTGAAACAGCTTAAACCCACTTTGCTTTTGAAAGGAGGGTTATTTCAAAACCAGTGGTTTCGAAATAAGACATTTGGACATGTTATTTCAAACCAAAGAGTGTTTTGAAATAACAAGGACCTTTCCCCCCAGGGTGCTATGCACCCTGGGGGGAAGTTCCCCCCCCAGCACTCTGGCCAGGGATCAGCACCCTGCCCAGGGTGCTGAGTGGGGTGCAGGGGGTCGGACAGTGCCCCAGCCGGCTTCCCCTTGCTTCCCCTTGCTGGGAACAGGGGGAACAGGAGCCTCAGCCCCCTTCACCCGCCTACCCCCAGCAAGGCAAAGGAGGGGAGAAGCTGGCTGGGGCTGCCCCCCAAGCCTGGGGCATCCTGCCCCCAGGCTTCCTCTGCCCCCTTGCACTGAGCAGCAGCCACGGAGGGGCGGAGGATGCCCCCCTACCCAAGGCCGGACCCATGGAGGGGCAGGGGGAGCCCCCCCTTGGCCCTGGCTGAAGCCGCAGGGGGCAGGGAATCCCGGGGGCGGAGCTTCCCTGGCCCAGCACAGAGCCTCCCTCCCCCTCCCCTCTCTCCTATTTCGAAATAGCATGTCACACTGGACTTGCTATTTTGATTCCCTTCTTTTCCCTTATTTCGAAAACACTTTTTTATTTCGAAATAAGGCATTTCGAAATAAGGCTTTATTTCGAAACAAGCACTTTGTGTGTGAACATAGCCCTATACTATACATTTTACATTTCCAAAAGTGTGTCAAAGGGGGATTGCTCCCATGAAAATTCATACAATAAATAAATGTTAGCCTTTAAAGTGCCACAGGACTCCTTGTTTGTTTTGTTGAAAAGATAGGAAACCAAAGGTAGGAGTAAATGGCCATTTTTCAGAATAGAGAGAGGTCAATAGTGGCATCCTGCTCTGAGACCAATGCTTTTTCACATATTTATTAATGATCTCAAAAATGGGTAAAATGTGAGGTAGGAAAAATTGCAGGTTATACAAAATTAATTCTGATGGTTTACTCCAAAGTGACTGTGAAGAGTTACAAAGGGGTCAAAAAAAAAAAAAACTGTGCTACTGGAGAAATTAGGAGATGAAAATCAATGATGATAAATGGAAAGGAATGCACATGGAAAATGTAATCTCAGCTAGACATGTAAAATTATTGGGTTTAAATTAGCTCTTCACATTAAAAAAATAGACATGTTGGGGTCTTTGTGGATAGTTCTCTGAACGCTCACTATACAGTGCCAGTCAAAAGCTCTAAATAAATATTAAGTATGACCAGTAAAAAGAAAAACAATACAATTGTGTTTGCAGATATATAGGCCCTACTCTTCTAGTCTTTTTCAGGGTAGCATCCAAATTCTTAAGGTGACCCTCCTCATTTTTGTCAGTGACCAGGATGTCATTAGAATAGCACTGGACTCCTGCAAGTCACTGAAGATTTGGTGCATAGCCCTCAAGAGCAAACCAGGAACAGATGTTATTCTAGAGGGCAAGCCACAGTATAAGTAAAGCCCTTTACGTGTCAAAACATTCAACAGCTCTTGGGACTTCTCATCAATGTGAATCTGTAAATATGCCACACCAGCTCAGCAAGTAAATAAATCATTGATTTGGAGAAGAAGGTATTCCACTTCATGCAAGACAGGGTAAACAGTAACTTTAAAATCCTCACAAATCTGAATAGAGTGATCTATCTTCAATACTGGAAAAATTTGTGTTGTCCATTGGCTGTGGTCTAGAGGTAGTGAGACTCCATTTTTGACCAGGTACTCCAGGTCAGTTTCAACTTTTGGCTGGGTTGCATATAGAACTGTTCTGCTTTTCAGATTTTTTGACTGTTTTTCAGGCTTAAAGTCCAGTCTTACAGTAATTCTCTTCATAATGGGGAAAAAAAAAGCCTGTCATACCTGTTTCTCCCTTAGCTATCATGCGCATATCCCCCAGTTTAGCAGAATCTTAAGCCATAACCACCCATGTAAGGCAGGATGATTGTCTTGCCCCACAACCAGTGAGAATTTAGGAGTCTGTCCATTAAACTCCACTCTAACATCACTAGTTTTCAACATAGGTGCAGCCAGTGGTTAAAATATAATTTGATGGGCTCTGGAACCCTCCTAATCTCTGGCCCCCCTTCCCATATTGTCTGGACTCCCTTCATGCATGTGCAGTCCCTAGCTCATGTAGGCATTTGCTACCACTTCTCAGTACCATACTTATTGCTTATCGCTCTATAAAAATACTGGCCCTGGTCCTGGCCTCATACGCTACCCCCACCACCCCCCTGTGTTGAAGGGGAGATAACAGTTACTGTGTATTCTTCTAGTTACTGCAGTGCTAAGATTTAATTAATTATGCTGCAAAACACTTTAATACATCTTGAATATGAAAGACAAATGTATAAACCCAAAGTCTGTTATGTTGAATCCAGATCTGATTATGAGATTTTTGCTTTTTCCTTTATCTTTAGAAGACCTTAACAAGTAGGCTGTGCATATACTTGAAATTGAATGTAAATTGATGAGGCTTAATTCAAACTATAATAGTTCTTGGCCACACTGGCTTTGATTACTTTGAAATAAGGATGTGCTTACTTTGAAGTAAGGAACACTTTCTTTGAAGTTATAAAGTCTCCTTTTACTTCAAAGTAATGGCTAATTAAAACTTAGTTCAAATTAACCCAATGAAGATACATTAATTCAAACTAACCATTAGTTTGAATTACAATAAGTTTGACCTTCTTCTTCCCAGTATGTATGGGAGCCGGAAGGAGATCCCTGCCCTGGATACTGCTCCTCCCCACCCTCGCAGGCATGCCTTGCCAGAACAGCCTGGTGGCAGCATCATGGGCAGCCATGAGGGACTACAGCAGCTATAGCCAAGTCCATCACAGGGCTCTGTGCTGGAGCCATGAGTAGATCCTCAGGCTCCTCAGCATTTGGGTCACAGAGGAGATCTTCTCCTGGTTGCAGGGCAGCCACCACAACCAAGAGATCTGTTCTGACATCTCCATGTTTCTGGCTGCAAAGGGCCGCAGGCTGACCCAAGAGAAGTTCCACAACAAGATCAAGCACCTCCAGCAGGACTATGCCCAGGTCTGGAAGGCAAGGCAGTACTGGGGGGGGGGGGCAGCTCATACTACCAGCTGCCCCTATTACAAGGAGATCCTTATATTCTTGGGTGGAGAGAGCACCAACTCCTCAGCTGAGAGCATCAACTCCACTGAGCCTTCCCTCATGGCTGAAATCCAGGAGGAGGACTAGGCAGACAATGACATCTGTGAGATAGCAGAAGGCACCCCACCATGAGCCACCCTTACAGCCAGCTGAGGGCCATTCCTTGTCCTCGAGGAAGGAGCATCCACCCTGGATGATGAGCATGAGGAAGAGGAGGAGCCCCCACCCCCATCCAAGAAGGACATGGGAGAGGGGACAGCATGCTGGACATCCAGAGCACCTGTTGGTGAGTGTGACCCCAAATCTGTGTAGGCAGGGCCAGGCAAGCCTGTGGTACAGGCACGGTGGGGAGACATGGCCTGGGGACAGGCAGGGTCCCAGGGATGGGAGATGGCTTGGATGCCCTGCGTTGGGCCTGTGGGGCCGGGGACCATGTGGCGGGTGGGGACCCAGATCTGAGTGGAGCAGGGGGACTGTCAGCAGAAGGGGTGGGGGGAGCCGGATGTGGCAACATCAAGGGAAGACAGTATGCGGCTGACTCTGCTGGCACGTGGCCTCAGGAGACAACCAGGCACAGAGCAGGGCTGACTGCTGCTAACCATTGTGAGCACCGCTGCCAGCCTGGGCAACATGGAGCAATTACGTGTCACTTAGGGGGCCCTGTCCCACAGAACAGAGATCAGGAAGCATGGGCGCAGTCAGGGCACAGTTGCTCAATTCTGTCAGGCTGCATGTAGCACTAGTGAGATCACTGATGGGGGTGACCTTCTTCTCTACTTCCTTCCAGCAGCTCATGCAACCACCTGACACTGCACTCCTGAGAACATGCCACACACCACCAGGCAGAGGAGGAAGACCCACCAGGCCAGAGATGATCTCCTTGGTGACCTTGTCTACCTGGGACAGGTGGTAGAAGACTGCCTCACTGGAGGGACTGGGTGGATGCCGAACACTGGATCAGCTGAGGCGTGATTCAGTGCTCTCTGGAGCTGGATGAGCCCCAGACTGCCAGCATGGAGCAGCAAGGCCAAGCTCCTCAGAGCTCAGCACTGCCATCTAGAACCTGGCGGTCACTGTCCAGTCCAGCAGTTGGTAAACCATTTTGATTCTGGGGACCCCAGCGTCAATTGTCGCTGGTGCCTCTGGACCTGGAGTGGCCACAGGGAAAGCTGGGACATGCTCCCCAGGGCACTGGAACTGCCACCCCACCATGAGCTTCCTGCCCACCCCACATCCCATGATCTTTCCCAAGTCCTCACTGTCCCCACACCAACAAACTCCCCTTGTAAATAAAACCAAATAGACTGTTATTCTTATGTCTTTTTGGGGGGGCAGGGAGAGGGCAGGGGTGGGGAGTGGGGGACAGGCATGGGTGAGGTGGGGTAGGTGAGGGTTCCTGGTGGCAGGCCCAGCCCTGCATGTTCCTTGCAGAGGAACAGGTCCTTCAACACCTCCCAGATGCTAGCTGCTCTCCACTGGGCTCACTCCATCTGGGAAACGGCTTCGGGCTGCTCAAAGTGCCCAGCAAGGTGTTCAGCTTCAGCCTCCCAGAAGTGGGGGTCCCGTCACCCTCCACAGTTCACACAGGTTGTGAAGCCATACAGAGATGCTGACAACCTCAGGGATGGTTTGTTCTATGAGGTGGAAGCACGTCAGGATGGACCTCCAGAGGGCTTTGAGCTGTCCAAAGGTGTGCACCACAACCTGGCAGCACTTGTTGAGCCTCCTATTGAAGAGCTCCCTGCAGGAATCCAGGTGGCTCATATACAGCTTCATGAGCTGTGGGAATAATGGGTAGATGGCATCTCCCTTGATGAGGATGGGCACCTGCACGTTCCCATGGGTGATGTTATGTGGGGAGAATAATGTGCATGCTTCCATTCCCCTGTACAGGGTGGACTTCCTTAGTATGCAGGCAATGTACACCGTCCCCGTCCAGCCGACAAAGATGTTAGTGAATAGCCTCAGTGGTCCATGAGGGCCTGCAGGACCATGGAATAATAGCCCTTCTGGGTCCCTGTACTCCCTGGCCCAGTGTCCCCAGAGCTCAGATGAGGATGTGTGAATTATCCAAGATGGCTGTCCAGTTGGGAAGCCAGGTGCATCAAGGCTGTTGAAGGTGTCCTGCAGATTGCTTGGGGTAATGGGGCAAATGAGCAGGACCTGATTGATGGCCCTGCTGACCTGCAGGAAAGCTGCCCCCATGGCTTTTCTGATTTTAAAGAGGTGTGTGATGGAGTGGTAGGGCTGTGGAGTGGTCATCTTCCAGATGGCAATGGCCACTCTCTTCTCCACAGGCATGGGGGAACTGAGCCAGATGTCCATGTGCTGCAGGACCTGGGTGAGCTCACGGACCAGCACTAAGGAGGTCCGCTTGCTCATGTGGAAGTTCTGCAGCCACTATTTGTTGTCCCATATGGTGATGAGTATGCATTACTAGCAGTCGCTGCTGGTTTTGCATGCCCGGACGTTATGGCGCATGGAGGGCAGCATGGTGAGCATGTCAGCCTAGCCAGCATGGTGGTGATCCTGGTGTCTGCCTCTGTGCTGTCCATGTCCATAACAAGAGTGCTCAAGGTGACAAGAGCACTGTGTAGGGTAAAGCGGGTGCCGGACACCTCTTGGGCAAGCTGTGGGAACTGAGTTGGATCCATGACCTCCTCAGTCTGCCTCTTGCCAGCCAGAATGGTCAAAGAGCTGAGGTCAGTTCCTGTATTTATGGGATTGGCTGGGGGCGTGGCCTTTTTCAAGGTTGAACATCTTGGGTTTTTGTTATTTTATTTTTGACGTTTTGTCTTCAATCAAAAATAAAAGTAGATTAAATCATCAGAAAACAACTATTTCTTCAGATTATCATCTTTTCTACAATTATTTCACTAGACTCAGTTAATACCTATTGTAACTAGGTACATTACAAAGCTGGTTCAGTTCCTGCAAAGCATTCTGATCAGAAGCATAGGATCCTATTTGCTTTGAGGAGTTGATCTTATTTATTTGCAATTTGTCTAATGAGCAAAACCTGCCTACTGGCACAAAAAATATATCTTAATGCATGTGACTTTATGATCTTCTTGAAGTGAGGAATTTGATTGTTCTACAGTATCTGGTTATTGATGTTTTGGTGCTGCCTCATGCATTTTTGGAAGGTGTGTGATGTTCTGCTCCACAGATTCTTTTTTTTTTTTTTTTGCATGTCATATTGCACCCATTCAGGGTTCTAGTCAGTGGCAGTTGCTGTCATCACACTGACTTAGTTACCAATTTGGAGTCTTTATACATGATTTTTGGCTGGGATCCTAAGCTATTGTGCTAACCCCAGTGCTGGGGCTGCAGCTGGGAGGAGATTGATTCAGGGGCTGCAGGGAGGCTGCTAAATGTGTTGGTGCAGATGGGGGACCCTTCATTCTCAACCATCAACCAACACCAAGGGCGATATGAGGTGGCAACTCCTGGAGTCCACCACTGGTACCCTCATCCCTGTGTCACAGCAAGGGCCCTGGCAAGGTTGCCCATGGGAGGATGTTGACTTAGGGCCTCAAGGAAGGCCAGTGGACATGTCAGTGAAGCCTTAATTCTCAACAGGTCTTTCAGCCCCAGGCAGGATTTGAAGCATCAAGCCCTCAGGTCATGAGCTCCTGCCCAAAGTGCAGCACAACAGGGCCATGTGCATAGCTGAGCTTGCACAGAGAACACGTTGACTTGGGTGCTACAGCACCGTACACTTTCCCTTCCACATTTGAGATAAGGGATAAAGACAGACAAGATGGACTGAGGTTAATGTAAAGCTCATGCAATCAGAAACATTCAGGGAATACATCCCAGCTCTCTTGGACTCAAGCCACCACTCTGCACCCCCTGATCAGAAGCCATCCTCCCATATCTCCTCACAGCTCTGGGCCTGATCTTGGCCTGAGCACTCTCTGGTTGCCTAATGCATGTTGCGCATCCTTACCCATGACTATGCCTTCACCTAAAATCTTGGTTCAGACTTTGACTCTTGCTGCCAAAAAGGCCAGTGGCGTACTGGGCTGCATCAAAAGAAGTATTACCAGCAGATCCAGGGAAGTGATCATTCCCCTCTATTCTGCACTGGTGAGGCCACATCTAGAATACTGTGTTCAGTTTTGGGCTCCCCACCAGAAAAAGGACAGGGACATGCTAGAGAGAGTTCAGAGGAGGGCAACCAAAATGATTAAAGGGCTGGAGCACAAGCCCTATGAGGAAAGACTGAAAGCATTAGGCTTATTTAGTCTGCAGAAGAGAAGATTGAGGGGGGATTTGATAGCAACCTTCAACTACTTGAAGGGGTGCTCCAAGGAAGATGGAGCTTGACTGTTCTTGGTTGTAACAGAGGACAGAACAAGGAGCAATGGTCTCAAGTTGCGGTTAGGGAGGTCGAGGCTGGATATTAGAAAAAACTTTTTTACTAGGCGAGTGGTGAAGCCTTGGCATGAGCTGCCAAGGGAGGTGGTGGAGTCTCCATCTTTGGAGGTGTTTAAGGCCCAGCTGGACAAAACCATGACTGGGATGGTTTAGTGGGAGTGGTCCTACCTCTGGCAGGGGGTTGGACTAGATGACCTATGAGGTCCCTTCCAACCCTATGGTTCTATGATTCTATGAACTAAGTAGTTTGAAATTAGTTGTAACTGCACCATGTTTTTGTTTTGTTTTTAGTTCAAATTAACTTTTAGTTTAAATGAACAAAATGTAGCTAATTTGAACTAAAATGTAGTTTGAACTTAAAAAAATGTGGTTTAGTTTGAACTAACTGCTAGTTCAAACTCACTTAGCTTGAATTAGCACGTCTACATCATGCTAGTTCAAACTAGCCAAAGTGGCTCGTTCAAGCTAAACTGTTAGTTTGGACTAGCCAGCTGAACTAACTAGTTCAATCTAAGCTTTAGTTAGTTGGAACTATTTTTTTTTTTTTAATTCCAGTTAGCCAAAGGCTAGTGTAGGCAGGGTTCAAATAAGTCTGAACTAAGTTTTCTTACTCCGGACTAATTTGTTAATGTAGACATAGCCCACCAGATGAGCTTTTCTTTTCCCAGTCACAGGACAGGAGCTGAAGGACACAACCTGTATATTAAAGTAATCAAATCCCTTCTACTTATTGTGTTTCTTTTTGCAGACAGTTGTGCATATTTTTTATCACATGTATAAATGCCCAGTCCTTTAGTTCAATCCTCCTACCTGCTTAAAAAACTGAAACATGTGGTCAGAATTTACATGCCTTAATTAGGCATAGTTTAAATAAAATACTTAAGGTTAAGCTCATTTGAGTGTCATAGTTTGGGCGTTTAGAGCAGAATTCATTATTTTTCATTCTTTGCCAGGGCCAGTAGTGTACCTTGGGATATAAAGGACATAAGCAGGACAGGATCCTGGGGCACCTTCACTGTAAAATAGGTACTAGAATAGCTATCAGTTACATTTAGCAGCAGAAAGCCATGCCCCACCTCTAGGAACTTGGAGTGAAATAGATCCAACAATTAGCTATGCAGAGGTCCTTCACCCAGGGTTAACAATAAACTGAGCCCTTATACAACATTTGCCATAAGAAGACTGGTAAATTGACCAATGTTATGTGATCGCAGGAGTAGACAGGATTCACTCAAGAGTTCTGAAGAAACACACACATGATATTGCAGAACTACCAACTATGGCATGTGATCTATCACTTACATTAGCTCTGGTATGGAATGACATATAATCTGATGCCATTTTTTAAAGAAGCCTCCAGAGTTGATTCTGGCAATTTTAGAGCAATAAGCCTAACTTCAGTAGCAGGGAAACTGTTAAAACCAGCAGAAGAGGATTAGCAGGGTAATAAATAAACAAAGTTTGAAGGCAAAGTGTCAGCAAAATTTTTGAGAAGGGAAATCATGGTTCAACAGTCTACAAGAATACTTTCAGAGGGTTGACAATCATGCTGAAAAAGGTGATCAAGTAGATATATTTGTTAGTCATTAATAGTGTCACAGGCATCCTTGTTTTGTTTTGCTTTGTTTTTCAGAACTAGATTAAAATGGCTGTGCCTTTGGAATCAGTAGATATACTTTCTTGAGATTTTGAAGAATTGAAGCTCTCTTTGGATATAAAGAAAGGTCCTTTTCTGAATCTCGAACTGATTAAAAGATGAATGCAGGCTGTGGTAGAAGTGCCTTATTATTAGTGGATCACTGAGATTTCTGCATGCATTTAGGGGAGTAAATGGCTGAACCTGACAGTGTTTTGGTGCTAACAAAAGCTTATAACCAAAGATATTTGTTAGTCTTAATGTGCCACATGACTCTCATTTTTGCTGTGCAGAGACTCAAAGAGCTACCCTTCTGGAACCTGTCACCATGCATAGCACTGAATTTCACTGTGTGAAATTGAATAAAAGGGCAAAAGATGGATCCAGGGAATACAGACCAATTAGCCTCACCTCAGCCCCTGGAAATATTATGGAGCAGGTCCTAAAATAATCCATTCTGGAACACATGGAAGAAAACAGGGTGATAAGGAATATTCAATAGTTTGCACACTCAGGAATTTTGTAAATGACACCAAGCTGGGGGGAATGGTAGCTATGTTGGAGGGCAGAGACATACTGGAACGTTGGGCCCAATGAAGTCTCGTGAGGTTCAACAAGCACAAGTACAAAGCCCTGCATTTAGGACAGAAAAATCCCATGTGCTTCTATAGATTGGGGACTGACCGGCTAAGTAGCAGCTCTGTAGAAAAGGATATGGGAGTTACGGTGGACAGCAAGACGTATATGAGACAACAGTGTGCCCTTGTTTCCAAAAAGGACAATGGTGTATTGGGCTGCAACAGCAGGAGTGATGTCAGCAGAATGAGGGATGTGATTATTCTCCTCTGCTGGACATTGGTGAGGCCACATGTGGAATACTGTGTCCAGTTTTGAGCTCCCCAGGAGGAAAAATAAAATGATGTGGACAAACTAGAAAGAGTGCAGTGGATGGCAGCAAAAATTATTTGGGGATGGGTACATGACTTAGGAGGAAAGAATGAAAAAAAAAGTTACTTAGTCTGCAGAACAGAAGATTGGGGAAGGGAGTTCATAACAACTTTCAATTACTATAAGGGATGCTCCAAAGCAGAGGGAATTAGGCTATTTTGAGTGGTGACACAGGTTTAGACAAGGGGCTATGGTTTAAAATTCCAGCTGGGGGACTCTAGGTTGGATATTAGGAATAAATTTCTCAATAGGAGGGCGTCAAAGTACTGGAATAGGTTACCGAAGGAGGTGGCAGAATCTCCATCTTTGGAAATCATTACGGCCCGGCTAGACAAAACCTTGGCTGGGACAGTTTAGTGATGCTAGTCCTCCTTTTAGCTCAGAGCTGGGCTAGATGATCTCATGAGGCACCTTCCAGCTCTAATATTCTATGATTCTGTGAAATCTACCAACTTCAGGGGAAAAAAAAAACTCACACAGATGTAGACATCATGTTCCTCTCCAAGGCTATGTTCACACACAGATCCTTATTTTGAAATAAGTTATTTTGAAATATGCTAATTCAAAATAAAATCCTTAATTTGATTTAAATTAAATTGAATTAAGGAAAATGACCAAATTGAAATAGCAAGTCCAGACACAGGACTTGCTATTTCGATTCAGGAGAGGGGCACTGTGGGAGGTGTGGCAATATGGCCCCCTGCCAAGGCCATGTTGCCACCAAATCCCCTTACTAGCTCTCAATTGGAGAGCCAGGCAGGGGAAAACAGCCGCCAGGCAGGGGTCCCACTGCCCTGCATCCCCTGCTGCTGGTGAGGCAGCGAGGGAGGGACCTTGGGGCAGCCCCACAGCCTCTGCGGCGGGGGGTCCCAGAGCCGGGTTGTAGTGCTTGCCCCCTGCCAGCCTCGGGGGGGTGCAGGAGCTGGCTCCCCAGGCTTGCTGGGGGTGCCAGCAGCTAGCGGGGTGGTGGGTGAGGAGCCAGCTCATGCCGCAGCCGAGGCTCGGCGGCTGCTGGCAAGGCAGCAGGTGCTGAAGCCCACTCGCGCTACTGCCCGGGTTTCGCAGCTGCTGGTGGGCCAGCGGGCTCCAGCACTCACAGCCCCCTGCTAGCTGCCAGCACCCCCGACAAGCTGGGTGAGCCGGCTCCTGGACCCCAGCCCCCCGAACTCCCCTGCATCTCTCCTCCCTCCCTGGCCAGGGTGCTGATTGGTTCTCTGGCCAGGGTGATGGGGTGGGGCTTCCTCCCAGGGTACCATGCACCCTGGGAGTTAGGTCAACTGTTATATCAATATGTGAGGCATACCGATATAGCAGAGCCAGACGGGGTTATTTCAAAACCACAGTTTCAAAATAACCCTCATTTTGATACCATACTAGGTTTTGTCATATCAAAATGATTTTCCTTATTTTGAAATAAGGGAGCTCCTTATTTTGAAGTAAGGAAACATAGTCTGGACATAAGCATTTTTAAAATCAAATAACAAGTGTTATTTGGATTTAAAAGGTGCATGTGGATATGCCCCAAGTGCATCTCGATGTAAATCATATCAAATCAACTGCAAGTGAAAAATCCATTTGCCATTGTAATCATTCTTCATCCTAGCACGTGTATATATTCATCTGAAAGGAATTTTCCAATTCTTTAAGGTGCCAAAGTTGGTTTGGGCCCACAAAAGCTTATACACAAATAAATCCATTAGTCTTTAAGGTGCCACAGGACACTTAGTGATTCTGCTGCACACAGACTAAAGAGGCTACCCCTCTGGAATTTAGCCACTCACATTTAATCCCAACTTCTGCAGAAATTCCTTCTTTGAACTTGGATTTTGACTCTCCAAGCACTGCTGAAACCACAGGACAAGCCTTCCACATCAACCTGTTTTAGTCTCTCCTGCCCTACAGTTGACCCCCATATTGTGGAAAGGAGGGATAGAAAGAAGACAGCTAGAGTGGGTGATTCTCTGGAGCTGCTGCTGACATCACCCGTCTCTTAAGGAACACCCTGATTATCCTTGCACGAATGGATTTGGTCTTCATGCTGTACACAATTGGATTCATCAGAGGTGGGACCAGCAAATACACATAGCCCATGACGTTCTGAAACCAGGGAGAAGAGATTTTCACATATCTGTATACAATAGTCAAGACAATCTCTGGAATGTAGTAGAGCATAACAATGCATATGTGGGAAATGCAGGTATTCAGGGCCTTGAAGCACTCCATGAGGGATGTGACACTCATTACAGTTTTGAGGATCATCCCATAAGATAGGAGGATGAGCAGGAAGTCCAACCCCACTGAAGCAAGAGTCTCAGAGAGACCATAGATAACATTGACTCTGATATCTGAACAAGCCATCTTCATGACCACCTGGTGCAGGCAGTAGGAATGGGAGAGGACATTATCCTTACAGTATTGGTGCTGTTTCAGAAGAATGGGGAGTGGCAATATTAGGGCCACCCCTCTTAGCAGAGACACCAGCCCCATCTTGGCAATTCTGGATGGGGTTAATATGGATTTATATCGGAGTGGGTTACAGATTGCAACATAGCGGTCAAAAGCCATAGCCACGAGCACAGCAGATTCAATCTCTGAAAAGAAGTGGATGAAGAATAGCTGGACAAAACAGGCATCATGGCTGATCTCTCTAGAGTTAAACATGAATATGCTCATTGTCGTTGGCATGGTGGATATTGATATGCCAATGTCTGTGAGGGCCAACATGGAAAGCAGAATGTACATGGGCTCATGGAGGGTTGGATCTGTTTTTATAATGAACAGAATAAATAAATTTGCTAATATGGATGAAAGATATATTAAGCAGAAGGGAATAGAAAGCCAAACATGCATGTCTTCTAGACCAGGGATTCCAGTGAGATAGAACAAAGACTTCTGAAATTTAGTGTCATTGGGAGAAGACATCATGCCCTGGGAGGACCAAGTAGTTTTGAACTTTACTTTCCTAAAGGAAAAAGAAACAGAGTAGATGACATTCAATGAGACATCATTTTGTTCTATGTGTACTACTACAGATTTCCAGGAGCTTAAGTAAGACCAGAAAATATATTATCTTAAGTTTACACTTGATTACCTGTTCAGTTTATTCTCTGTGAAGCGCCTGGCACTAGCCACTGTTTTAGGAAAGGATGCTGGGCTAGCATTACCATTGGTAATATCAGATACAGCCGTTCTTATATTTTTTATGTACACCCTTGGTTCAAGAATTAGCATTAGAAGAAGAAAAAGAAGGATCAGGGCAACCCAGGAGCAGAGACTGTACTTGGTGCCTTTAATCACAAAACTTGTTCCCTTTATGCAACTGTAAGTCTGGAAAGGTCCCTCCAAGAAGGATCAGGCAATACAGACAACACTGAAGAGGTTTATTTACAGTACCAGTACTGGGAACACTGAACAAAACAGTATCAGCTTCAAAATGGAAGTAGCATGGCAATTGCTTATATACACAGACAACGTGTTTACTGGTTTAAACTAGTTTTCCTAACACTTTGGGAAAAACAATTCCATATATGGGAAGAGGGTCAGGGAGGTGGTGAGGCGTGGTCTTAACAGGTTAGGAGATGCTAGCTTCCAGATAAGGCAAGGAAGGGAGGGGGGTTGGCTGGGTGTATGTGACCTGAGGCATGCATGAAATGGAGAGTGTATGTCTCAGCAGACAGCTTACCCAGACACCCTCTGTGCTCATGAGGCCTGGCTTGCTTGCTTAGCCTAACAGATTCCCTCCTGTATAATGTTATCTAACCATTAGGTGAGATACAGTTACAATTTTTAATATAGTTATACAGTTATACTCGTGGTCAGTGTTGTGCTTGAGGGTGAGGGGTGAGTGGTTGTAAGTGAGAGGAAGGAGTATTAGCAGGATGACTGAAACCCCTACTTTAATGGACAGTGTTATTAGACAAGTGTACAAGGGCAGAGGAAGAAAGGGTATGAGAAGTGGGGAAACCAAGGCATATGTCCAACATATCTTCTTTTAGCATATTAAATGGGTCACGAGCAAACATATGACAAGCATGCCCTTTAGATTGAGATTCTGTTATTCTAACAATGGCATTAGAGAAGGTTTTTTTTTTTTTTTTTACTACATAGGCATTAATAACAGCGAGGGCAGGTGATAAGCCAAAATTGGTATGTCTTAAGGGCTGGGTGGTCTGGCTTTTGACCCAAGCATTATATGACCTATCCATTTCAGCACTGAGTGAAGGGTACAGTGAAATTAGACAAGTCATATTTAACTTTAACAGACACCATAATTACATCATGCAATAGTGTCTTATTGCTTCCTAGATGGATAATGCCATCAGGAGGAATGGGGTGGAGTATAGGGCAGGCAGTAGGAGGGGTATAACCACAGGTAGTTACATGAAAACATTTTACATCTGAACAACTTAGACATTTGACTAGGTCAAAACGATACTCTTGACAATATTGTTCCTCCATTCCAGGCTCCCACAACAAAGGTGGGAGCTCTGTCCATCCTGTCTTGAGAATTATTTCTAGCCCAATAACAAGCTGGATACCATTTGTGTAAGGTTACCCACAGATGCAAGTAAAATTCCCTAAACCAGTGGAACAACTATAGATATTTTGAACATTGATGGTGCCATCAGAGGCTATGGAAAAGGTTAGGTTGGTCTTTTCAAGAGGAACAGCCCCAAAGTGGTATCTTCTGGCTTTTTTAAAAGAAAATGGAGCACATTCAGCCAGGCCTGACAGGTACCCTAGAGTATGTATAGGTGGGCAGTCTTGGGGGTTAAAGCTCCAGGTGCAGTCACATCCAGTGTATCTGTATGCAGCTAGCCAGCCTCATTCCACTTCCAGGGGAGGGCAGTAGGAGTGTAACAATATTTACATCACGGCTGGTAGAACGGATAGGTTCAGAGACCACAATAGGGATTGACCAACTTTAAGGGAGGTGTCTTGTGTGACAGTTACCATAGGTGGATCACAGGGGAATGAGCCTGAGGGTATCACAAGAAGGGCCAGCAAGGGGAGCCACATCTGTTTACCCCCACCCCCCCCGAAATTAGCAAATAGAGACAAGTTAATTTTGGTTATACATTTTGACTACATGGGTTTGTGAATCCATGTTGGAATTCCTTTCACCTTATCAGAAGTGTCAGTATGTGCCAGCATCATATGTGGACCAGAGTATTTTGGCTGGAACAGCCTAGGGTTATAAATTTTTACAATAACCTGGTCTCCCTCCTGTATGTCCACCCGGGAGGGGGGGGAGGGGGTCCAGCAAGTCCTGTGTCTCCTGTCTCTCTTTGACTATCAGTCTTAGAGGTTGCAAAATCTCATTTAGGCGTTTGATGTACTCCCATGCAGTATCAGAGACCAGGGGGAGGGGAGCTGAGATTACATACCCTTCCCCTAAGGACATGGTCATGCCAGTGGTGAGCTCGAAGGGTGAGACTCCTGTAGTGGTGTTAAGAGTTGTTCTCATGGAAAGGAGGGCCGGGGGTAGTTGAGCTACCCAATTGGTTTCTTGGGATGGTAAAGCTTTTGTAATTTTCTTTTTCAGTGTTTGGTTGGCCCGTTCAACTAATCCAAAGCTTTCAGGGTGATACGAGCAATGGAATTTCTCTCTGATACCTAGTGCAGTGCATCAAGGAGGGGTGCAGAGTCAGGCAAATGTAGAGCAAGAGGTTCCTATCCTCCCCTGGCTTTGTTATGCCAGAGCTACACAGGCCTATGGAAAAGCCTACTGATTTGGACTGCTGAGAGCAAATATGATTAAAGTTTTCCCATACAGTTCCGCTTCTTAAGAGGTAATGGAGCCTCTACTTAACTGCTGTCACATTTCTTCTGGATGCATCTGAGCTGTGAGCCAAAGAAAGCTCAAGGCTCTCACCTGAGACTGAACAAGTCATCCTCTTATTGTCACAGGTGAGTGGATAGCACAGTGGTTAAGCGCGCCGCCCTTTGATAAGGGAGACCAGGGTTCATATCCCAGTTGGTACCTACCTACCTTTCCATTAGGGGGCCTTGGGTAAAAGGCCCCCTAACGCCTCACCTGCCTAAATTGAATATGAGAGTGAAACAAATTAGGAGAGTCATGCTGGCTCGGAGGTTGACCAGATTAACAAAGTCCATGCCAGGGGTTGGGGAACCAGGACAATCTAACGATAAGTGGGCTACTAGAACAAACCATACATGGATGAGAGACGAGAACCTGAAATTGATGGAATGCTACTACAACAGTAGACCTAATGAGAGGGGATATATGAGATGTATGAGGGAACTATGAATGGACAAAAGACCTGCATCCACACTAACTGAGAAACAGCTAGTTACCCAACACTTCAACATAGGAAAGAGGAAGCTGCTCTCGCAACTTGAAATAGACCAACTCCACATTACAGCCCGAACTCAAGAAGAAGACCCGGAAGAAAAACTAGATGTGCAGCCAACACCTGAAGCTGGAACTTCACTGCCACCCCCTCCATTACAGAGCACAGCAGCTGATATGAGGCATAAGATCATGGATAAACTAGCTTACAGTCAACCTTCAAGACCAATTACCAAGGCTCGTTGGAGAAGTACCATCAGATAGTATGCTAGAAGATGCCAATAGAGCCCTAATGACAATTCCTACTACCACCATAACTCAAACCAGTGAACTGGTACACGCTACAGCCTCTGTCATCTTGGAGATGCTTGGCTATACGATCAAAAAGAACAACAGTACATACCCCCTGCTGGAAAAGGAGGTTGGAGGATAAGATCAAGGCAATACAGAGAGAAGTTAGTCAGCTGGTGGAACTACAGAAGCGTGTAGAGATTAAGGATAAGACTTGGCTACTGAAAAAAATACAAGGGCCTGACTCCATCTGAAGCCCTAGAGACTGCTAAACAAAGGCTCACAGCACTGGCTACCAGGCTAAGGAGATGCACTAGAGAAGCAGAGGCCAAAAAGATAAATGCCTTGTTCTCCAAAGAAGCATCCAAGGTGTACTCCCAACTACAGTGCAACAACACAATAACAGCAAAGCCACCAACAGCAGAAACTGAACAGTACTGGAAGAACATCTGGGAGAAAGAGGAGATTCATAACACCAGTGCAAAGTGGCTGCAGGACCTGAGAACAGACCACAGCAATCTCCCAGAACAGGAACCAGTCACCATCACAGTAGCAGACATCCAACAATGGGTCAAGAACATGAAGAGCTGGACAGCACCTGGCCCGGACATGATCCACACCTACTGGCTAAAGAAACTAACAGCAGTGCATGAATGCCTAGCAGCACAGATGAACCAGCTGCTAGCAGCAGGCTCCCACCCAGACTGGCTAACACAAGGAAGGACGGTGCTGATCATGAAAGACCCCCACAAGGGAACAGCACCATCCAACTACTGGCCAATAACCTGCCTCCCCACAACATGGAAAGTCCTATCAGGCATCATAGCCGCCAAGCTACAGGACCACATGGGCCAGTACCTGAGCACAGCTCAGAAGGGCAGTGGGAACAACACCAGAGGCTCAAAACACCTGTTGTTCATAGACAGAGCAGTCGCCCAAGACTCAAGGTCTAGACAGACCAATCTGAGTACAGCCTGGATTGACTACAGGAAAGCCTACGACTCAATGCCGCACACATGGATCTGTGAATGTCTGGCGCTATACAAAGTCAACAGGACGCTAAGGACCTTCCTCAAGAACTCAATGGGACTGTGGAAGACAACGCTGGTAGTCAACTCAAGACAGCTTGCACAAGTGGCCATCAAGTGCGGCATATACCAAGGTGATGCATTGTCCCCACTGCTGTTCTGCATTGGCTTGAACCCCCTCAGCCAGATAATCACAAGGACTGGATACAGATGCAAGTTCAAGAGTGGAACTACCATTAGCCACCTCCTCTACATGGATGACATCAAGCTGTATGCTAGGAATGAACGAGACATCGACTCGCTAATCCACCTGACACAGATCTACAGTGAGGATATTGGGATGTCATTCAGACTGGAGAAGTGTGGCCGGATGGTAGTAAAGAGAGGGAAGGTAGTCAAGACTGATGGGGTGGAACTACCAGCAGGCCACATAGCAGACATACAGACCAGCTACAAGTACCTTGGCATCCCACAGTCACATGGGAACCACGATGAGGAGGCAAGGAAGACAGCAACATTCAAGTACCACCAAAGGATAAGACAGGTCCTGAAGAGCCAGCGCAATGGGAAGAACAAGATCCACGCCATCAACAGGTACGCCCTGCCAGTCATCAGATACCCTGCCGGTATAGTGAGCTGGCCAAAGGAGGACATGGAGGCTGCCGATGTGAAGACCCAGGAGCTCCTCACAATGTATGGAGGTTTCCACCCCAAATCCAACACCCAGAGACTGTACACCAGCCGGAAAGAAGGCGGGCGGGGTTTGGTGAGTGTCAAAGCCACTGTCCTGGATGAAACCCAGAGCATCCAGGAGTATATCAGTAAGATGGCACCCAAAGATGAGCTGCTGAGAGAATGCCTGAGGCAGCAGCAGACATGGGAGGAAGATCAAGCAGAAGAAGCGCCATGGCAAGCCAAGACCCTGCATGGGATGTACCATCGACAGATAGCTGAGGTGGCTGACACTGGGAAATCCTACCAGTGGCTGGAAAGGGCTGAACTAAAAGACAGCACTGAGGCACTGATCATAGCAGCACAAGAACAGGCACTGAGCACCAGATCCATTGAAGCAGGGGTCTACCACACTAGACAGGACCCAAGGTGCAGACTGTGCAGAGAGGCCTCAGAGACAGTCCAACACATAGTGGCAGGATGTAAGGTGCAGGCAGGAACAGCATACACTGAACGGCACAACCAAGTAGCTGGCATTGTGTACAGGAACATCTGCACAGTGTATGGGCTAGACCCTCCCAAGACCACATGGGAGATCCCACAGAAGATCGTGGAGAATAACAGGGCTAAGATTCTGTGGGACTTCCAGATCCAGACAGACAGGCAGGTACTGGCCAATCAACCAGACATCGTGGTAATAGACAAGGACCAGAAGACAGCGGCGGTGATAGATGTAGCAGTGCCAAGTGAGAGCAACATCAGGAAGAAGGAGTATGAGAAGCTGGAGAAGTACCAGGGCCTGAAGGAGGAACTAGAGCGGATGTGGAAAGTGAAGGCCAAAGTGGTCCCGGTGGTGGTAGGAGCACTCGGGGCTGTGACTCCTAAGCTGGGAGAGTGGCTCCAACAGATCCCAGGAACAACATCAGAGCTCTCTGTCCGGAAGAGTGCAGTGCTAGGAACAGCTAAGATACTGCGCAGAACCCTCAAACTCCCAGGCCTCTGGTAGAGGACCCGAGGTTGAGGAAGACACATACCACCCATAGGGGTGAGAGGGGAATTTTTTTCTTCCAGGACAGAATGAGGGGAGCAGAAGCCACTGACTTCTATGTCGGGAAACTTGTAGTAGCCAAATTTTTTCACCAAATCTATCGTGCTGTTAGCTGCTAAAGAGCATCACTATTACTTGGAACCCCAAAATTACTGCCATGGGGTGCAAGGCCAAATGTAATATTTTTTTTGCCAGAGGGGAGCAATCTTAACAATGATTGTTACCACTCATGTTTTATATCCTTAGCCAATTTTTGCAAATACCCACTTTGGCAGCATGAGGCATAACCACAACTCTGCAGCCCTCCTGTTTGGCAGTGCAACTCATTTTGCAATTAGATGTACAAGCGACATCTGTAAAACAGTGAAATTCATTTTAAATTGTATAGGCTTCACAGCAGAATAAAAAGCATACATCACTTTTAAACTGCTTATATTGAAGTTCAGGCACTTGAAATTCAAAATTGCATTTCCTAATCACTACAAAACTACGAAAAGTAAATGTTTTTTGTAAGGATTATAATCTACTTTATGCATGTAGTTATCAGGGAGACCAAACAGAGCTTTTTTTTCTTTTTTTTTTTTTTTGACTCCTGGCTATAGGTGCTTTAAGATCTTTCAGCATTTACAGAGTTGTTTATTTGAAATATAGAATTGAACAACCTTTCCCTTCTCTTTGCAGGAGATATTATTAAAACATTTAAATTCACTCAATTAAACTTTTACTCAGGCCTAAGTAGGCCTGGGTCTCTTTTCTTCCTTTTATTTTCCCCTGGGAGGTGATTGAGCTTTTAACTGTGCTTTGAGCACCCCACCCACATGGAGGTTAGCATACTCATCACATCTGCCCTCACTGGTTTGCTTAGGGCCTGCTGAAGTTTCCAGAGGCTCCCAGGGTGCTGTCACAGGAGGCATTTTCTATAGGAAACAGTTAGCAAAGTTAAACAGTGCATTTACTTCCATTAAAACACTTGTTTCCAAAATTACCTTTTTCCCCCCTGTAAACACAACACAATACAGTACATAATGATGTTAACAACAAGACAAACAACACAAAACATAAAACACACTTTTTGCTGCAACAGCAGGTCCATGGATTTTTTCTTTAGGTGTTTTATTGGCACCAGTTTCTCTAGAAGTTCTGAAAGGCAAAAGACATTTGTCTACCCCAAGGGGTGGCAGATTCTTAGATGAGACCATTTAGATGCCCACAGCTTAGATGACCACTTTCTTTTATATATTTTGGTTTAAAATTTTAAAACCTTACAGATTTAAACATATATATTTGCACATTTTTCCTTCCTTTGCACTGATTTAGAGGTTTCTTTTTATGTTTTTACACAAATAATATTCCCTTCACACTCAAATTTCACAGCAGCTCAAGCACCATTCTGACGGTTTTCTATAGAGATTTTAGCCCAGGTTATGTCAGAACATTTAGCTTTAGTAAGGAGATAAAGATCTCTGGGATGCAAGGTGTAGGTGGTAATCATCTGGGTAATTCCCCCCCCCCCCCAAAATACAAGATTTGGTCATCGTGCTTTAAATCGGGATGGTCTTTTAACATCCCCCCTATTTCCTCAGTGCTGAGGGGAATGTATTTAATATATCCTGAGATGCTCTGTTGGCTCCTTGCCCACTCCATTGTGTAGTAACTTTGGGGGTGTAAAGGGAACACTGGCATTAAACTTTGGATTGTAGAGGTAGGGTGGGGCACTCACTTTGGTCTTTTAGTTTTTGCCAGCTTCCAATCTTGAATTTGTTTAACCAGATGTTTCCAACTGATTTCCTTTTGATTACAATCATCATTATCTGAGCCAAAATTGGTAGAATCATCCTGCTGCGGAATGATAGCAGCAATGTGATATGCAGGAGTTATATTCTTGTATTTGAGTTTTAAGGCATTGTTCTCTGCCTGGAGCTCACTTATTTTATAGTTTAGATCCGTTCTTTGGTTATCTCTACTGTTAAAACCTTTTGGCGTTTTTCTAATTCCTGGATACTTTTCTCATATTCACAATACAATATCACAATTCCTTTTTCCAACTTTCCTTTTGTCTGACCAGACCACCACAACAAACTGTCCTTCACACTTCCACTTTCAATCCATCTGTCCTCTAGCATGGCCTTTTGGACCTTTCTATGCTTTTCCTTTATAAACTCACTAATTTTCCCTCCAGTAAAGGGCATTATTGAGCCATCCCCAGTAGTGCACCCTCCCGTTGAGGACACTACTGGGATACCCTGGAGTACACAATGTAACATTGTCACACAGCTTCCCTGCAACACACCCTCTGTGTTCAGGGGAGGCCAAGCACACCCTCTCTTTGCTTGCCAAAGGTGCAGTCTCTGCCTCCAGGGTGTCCTGGCCAGAGACTTCCACCAGTTAAGCACACCCTCTCTGTGCTTACCAAAATACACATAATGCTAGCAGAAACCCTTCAGTCCTCCTGTCTGTATGCCTTATGTGAGATTTGTTTTAAGAAGGTGGGGTTCCCAGGGGGTATCCCAGGCAGTCTCAGATCAAGGTGTACGCTAGAGGTGATAAATATGAAAGGTACTCACCTCTATCCCTGATTGTGAGGACTCTCTGGGTTCCAATAGTACCCTGCTTGCTGCGCCAAATTGTAAGTCTGGAAAGGTCCCTCCAAGAAGGATCAGGCAGTACAGACAACACTGAAGAGGTTTATTTGTGGTACTAGTACTGGGAACACTGAACAAAACGGTATCAGCTTCAAAATGGAAGTAGCATGGCAATTGCTTCTATACACAGGCAGCTTGTTTACTGATTTCAACTAGTTTTCCTAACACTTTGGGAAAAACAACCCCATAATGGGAAGGGGGTCAGAGAGGTAGTGAGGGGTGGTCTTAACAGGTTAGGAAATACTAGTTTCCATATAAGGCAAGGGAGGGAGAGGGGTTTGATAGGTGTATGTGACCTGAGGCATGCATAGAATGGAGGCAAGGGGGTGAGGGGTTGGATAGGTGTGTGTGACCTGAGGCATGCATGAAATGGAGAGTGTATGTCACAGCAGACAGCCTGCATGCTGCCTACCCAGACACCCTCTGTGCTCATGAGGCCTGGCTTGCTTGCTTAGCCTAACACAACCAACTGGTTGGGAAGTAGCCATGACCTCAGTGGACTCATGCAAGTAAGCCCAGAATACAGTTTTCAAAAGACATATATTCTTTCTAACATGCGATATATAATATACATAATGTAACAGATGCCTGCATAATAGAACAGATTGCATCCATACTTAGATTCACTATTCCTAACATGCAGGTTACATGATTAAATCATACCTAATATGCAGCAAATAATTATCTCACCCTTGTTTTGTTATTTGTGAGTTATTTGGTTACCACATACAGTTATGATCAATAAAATGTTCAAAGCTTTTCTGCCTGCTCTATCATCTGGCCCTCGTCAGCCTGCATACCGGGGTAAGGTTAATGACCTTCTAGCAGGGCCTTAACTGTAAACTGTTTTTGTTCAGCTTTGAATGTATTTCACTCATCTTTCCTTTGTTAGCTGTATGTTGGTACTTTCCTGCCAAACTGTTTAGCCCTTATGTTACAGTTTCAGTAACAGGTTTGATTTCTAACAAATCCAGTGACCAGCTACTCTCACGCCATACGTAGATACTATAAAACATAAATTTCCTACAATAAGCATGTAAAGGTTGATTTATACCTATAGCCCATCCAGTCCAGCTTTCAGTGGCAGGTACCAGATATTTCACAGAAAGGAAAAAGGCCTGCCATAGACAGGAATGAAATAACTTGTTCCCAAGGAAAGTTTCTTTATAACATGCACAGATTAATCATATTTTGTGGTGTAAATCAGGAAGGCTTATAGACATCACAAATCATTTCATAAAACCCTCACCATTTTAATTAGATTTTCTCTTTCCCCGTTTAAACAAGTCCCTCTTTTAGACTATAGATTAGTGGTTCTCAATGTTTGCCAGGTCAGGACACACCTGGCAGAATATCATGACCCTATAGGACATGCCATCCCACTCACCTTAGCTCAAATCCAACCATCTCCCTATCTCTCTGTGACACACGTTCCACTGTGTGGTGATACATTAGTCCAAATACACAGATGTAAATTGGATCAAAATCTGGCTCTATTAGCTTTCACTTAACACATGCTCTCAGTATTGAACTGAGACCCACAAAAATCCCTCTAAAAGATAGTGAATGATTTTTTGGTATCTGGCTTGGTTAGGTCCTATGATGATGCCATTTGAGTAGATGTGTGGTCAGAGTTGCCAACAAGTCTTGTTAAAAGGATAAGTCCTTGCTTTGATGTTTCTGCTGTGTGGTGTGTATATTCTGGCGATTATTTGCTTTAGGTTGCGGGGCTGTTAGTAAGCAACGACTACCGGTATTACAAGACTTAAAAGCCAATTTCTATGATAAAAGCACATATACTCCAATCCTCAGAGACAAACTCCTTCAGAATCTGTATCATGCTTTCTTAAAACTATAAAACCCACCTGTGGAAGTGCAGGAATAGTTTGACGGAGCCAGATGTCTCAAAAGAAAGCTGCTATATGACGGACCCAAAACAGAAAACAAATGGCACTGGTCATCACATAGAGCCCCCAAATCAAATGTCAGCAGGACAGCCTCAAGGATCTATAGCCATCCTGCAAGACAATCCACCACGCTCTCCATCCTTGAAAGTTAGGTCTATCCTCACTTACAGAAGCTGCCCCCACATTAAGCAAATACCAGCAGCTACAGACCGTACAACAGAAACACTAAGGCAGGTACCTATCCCTGCAGCAATCCTTGGTGGAAACTCTTCCAACACATCTATTCAACACTCTTGAACATTCACTGAGAGACAGAGAGAGAATAGAGATTTGGTCTGGCTCACTCATTTTAAAAGGTGATTTCCTGGTCCCTTCTTTTAAACTTCCTAATCTCTTTTCTTTTATTTTACTCTGTTTGAATCGGGAGGTGGTGGGTTTGCTGAAAAATCTTGAATGGTTTATGACTTATCTTTCTCTGTATTTACATATTCTGTTCCATTTCCATACTATATCTTCCACTTCATGCATCTGAAGAAGTGGGATTTTACCCAATTTTGTGTGTGTGTGTGAGGGGTCCGTTACTCTTTGAAAGGGCCACAAGATTCCTTGTTTTCTTCATTGGAAAGAGAACTTAGAATACCTCATAATCTGAATTACCTTTTTAAAACAAACAATGTTACATAGTAAACCAACTCTTGCTCCAACACCTCTGGCTCTCAGATTTTGACAGACACACATGAAGTGAGTTTGTTTGCTAATAACAGTGTTAGAGTGAAAAACTTTTTCTTAACATTTATAGAATTATACTTTAGTACCCTTGGAAAAACCATTTTGTTGTCCTTAGGTATTCTTTCAGTGATTTTTTCCAGGGCTACAGTGGACCACTAGGCTAGTACATTGCTTTCAAAGTCAAATGAATGGGTATGGAAATCAAACTCCATTTTACACAAGGACATTATTTATTGTTCTCTATCATCGGCTTTCTCTCTCTGACTATCTGTATACAGTATAAATAAAATACACATCATTCTGGATCAATATAGTTACAGAAATGGAGGTAAATGGCTGTAAATTTAAATTTGAATTTTAAAGATTACTCCTGGGCTGTTGGTTTTCTGACTATATTTAGCAAAATATTAGCTGTATGGCTAATCTTAGATTAATAACAGGCTATTGGAAAAGAAGTTGTAGGGGAAACAGAAGCTTAACAGAAGTCTTCTCTCTCTTAAAAAAGGGAGAAAAAAAAACCTGTTTAAGACCTGAGAGTCATTGGGGGCAGGGGGAGAGTCTCTAACCAAGTTACGCAGCTTTTTTCCTCAGTGCTGGGAGTCTCTCCAGGGGTCAGGTAGATCAGGCTGTGAAACTGTTTAGATCAGAACTGACCCACACCACTGGGAAAGTTTGAAAACACTCAGCCTCAGTGGTTCTACATCAGAGTGGGGACATTTGAAGTAATATCTATGTACACATTGTTTTTTGAATTACCTCATTTTCATTCCAAGGATGATTTATCCCTATTCTTTAAATTAAGCATACTGTGCTCACTCTTTTCTCCACCCCTCACTCATTATCAGAGGAAGTAGCACAGGTGTCAAATCCAGTAGGACCTTTTGGGCAAGCTCAGTTGACACACAGAATGTAGTCTGAGGAGGGGAGAGTGATGGGATTCCACTACAGGAGAGGAAAGGCACAAGGCTGAACAATGGCATTCAGAGGCAAGTGATGGTACAGAGATGAAGGATGCCTTCTAGCTCTGAGAGGTTTAAAAAGTGCAGAAATGGTGGAGTTTTCCTTGTCTGACCTGTTAGCACAAAGCAACACAGCTTTGTGTTCCTCTTTTCACAATCAAACCAAAGAATAAAAGGTTTGAACATAAATTTGCTAACTAATTTTACAGAAGCAAATATACCTGAGATAGGAGAGAGTCCATGGGCTCTTATCTAGCCCAGATCATCCTGCCCCTCTAGATATGGAACCTCTTTTGTGATCCTGACTAAGGGCATCAGAGTTTTCGCTCTCTAAGCTGTCTTTGAATCTGGTGTTTGGATGTGTATTGAAGGATCCCCCCTGCCCTGCGACCATGGTACCTGGACTGGAGGGCTCCCAAGGTATTCAGTACTGCCGGCTCCTGAGCCCCATTCAGTGAGTAACACCCACAGCCCAGCAGAGTCAGCAGTTACTTCACAGAACATCTGCCCATGTGAACAGCTGGCAGCATGTACCCTTTCCTTTGTGTTAGAAAGATTTTAAGACAGAGAAACCTGGCAACATACCCAACGCCTATTAGAAGGAGATCAGCTCCCAACAGAGGATCACAGCAAACCAACAAGGAGTCAGCAGAGAGAGAGCTTGCACGAGCAGCACACAGTTTATGTTCAGACAGGGGTCAGCTGTCCTTATCAAGTGTGTATTTCCTTTTCCTTGGGGGCCACTTGGCCACCTGGGATGCTTAGTTTATTGGTTCAGTCTGTGACAGCTTTCACCCTGTAATTCCCATTGGCAAACTACAGGAAGCCCAATCACAGGGGACGTGCAGTGATGCCACCAAACTGGACTGTAGCACCAACTCTGCCACAAACTCATTTCCTGGAATCCAGATTTGTCAGTGCTGTGTGTACGTCTCAGAGGAGTCACAGGGCTCCTTTGAGACAGGACAGTTACACTGATGATGCTGTTCGAAATGCAATATTGCTGCAATAGAATAAAGGAACTAATAATGTTTATATAGGGGAGAAATAACAAAATTGCCTCCAATCCCAGTTTCTGCCAGGCAGAGACTTATGGCTTTGACAGTATGGGGTTATCTCTCAGATGGAATTGTCTAATTGCAATTGATCAACCTTTCCCCATTGAAATCATCTAGTTCTTTTTGAAAACATGTACTGTCTAGGCTTTCCAAACATCATTTGCAAAGGAGTTTCACAAGTGAGCGGTGTGTTTGTTTGTTTGTTTGTTTGTTTGTTTGTTTGTTTTGGGGGGGGCAATCTGCTGTTCATGCTTTCATTTGGTGACCTGATTTTTTTGGATTTATGAAAAATAGTAAATGACAATTCCTTATTCACTTTCTCCACACTAGACTTGGCCTAATAATTCTGTATTATATCCCACATTAGTCATCTCTTTTCCGAGCTGAAAATTTATAATCTCATTAATATCTTCTTATATGAAAAATGGTGTATGGCCTTCAATATTTTAGTTGCAACTTTTGGTACTTTTTTTCCCCTTTGTAGTTTGTGTGTTTGTGTTTGTGTGTGTATATAAATGGATCCTTACAGTGATGCACGCATCTCATGGAATCCATCATAACGAGACACTCCTGTCACAATCTTGGTGCCTCCACAATTGCTCTAGGAACGTCTCTAGCTCCATGGGAGCACAGGCTTCACCAGAGTTGTGCTACTGGGGCCTCTTACTGTAGCTCTGTGGTCTCAAACTCATGGCCCAAGGGCCACAGAAGTCCCCCAAAGTTGCTATTTCCTGTGGCTCTCAAAGGCTATGTCTACATTTTAAAAGCTAAGTCGACTTTATTAAGTCAACTTAATCAAGTCTACTTAAAGTCAACTTTAAGTAGACCTTATTAAGTCGACTTAGTGTGTCCACACTACATTAAGTCAACTTTAAATGGGTGCCCTGGCTTAAGTCAACTTTATCAAGTCAACTTAATGGCCCCACTGCACTAAGTCGACTTTATTAAGTCAACTTAGTGAGTCCACATTGCCTTAAGTCGACTTAATGGTAAAGTCGACTTTATAAGCGGACCCTATAAAGTTGACTTTAGTGGACCCTAAAGTAGACTTTATTTCCCTGCAGTGTAGACAGGGCTCTGTTTAAGTCATCTTAAACACATAGTGAAAACGTACCCAATGGCACTTAGAATTTCTCAAATACTTGATAATGCAAAATTTAAAGTATGTTTAATAACTTATTCTTTGTCTTCCTGATGATAACTCCCTCTTGAACAGAAGTAATTCTGACTTACCTGCTCTTGGTATGCATATCTTACCCTTATTTTTTTTTTTTTCTATTTTGACTATGCTTTGTATTGTTGCATGAAAAGGTTTTTGTGGTGTGGCCTGTGGGCTAACCTATTAATCCTCATGCAGCCCTTGTGGGGATTTAAGTTTGAGACCACTGCTGGAGCTGCTACACTCAGGATCTGCTGAAGGGTTTATCTACAGGGATGAGAGGACAATCTAGAGACAGGAATGCTGCTTAGAGTGGTTAGTGAAATACAAAACATCAGCCAAGACTGGGCAAGGGGGACTAATATTTCCATACATCTGGTGAAATCAATAACTGTTTGTAGAAGCTTCATTGCTGTTAGGAGGAATAGAAAGATGAAAAGCTCATATTTCTTTCAGGGATCCAAGAAGCTGCAGCAGGGCAATACCATGGGGTATGTCTACACTGTGGGCTTAAGTAGATTTAAAGAGGCTTAAGCAAAGCTCTGGCCACATATAGAAATTATTTAGTCAACTTAAGCAAATCCTTAAGTTGATTTAATAACTGTCACTACTGAAGTTGACTTAATTTTTAATTTTTATTCCGTCCACTTAAGACAGTGAAGACTGGCATTAGGCTTTTGTTGACTTAATTGGCCTCACGGCCATCTGAGACCTTCCTTGCTACCAGGAAGGGTCTGCTTTGGCCAATGGCAAGACATGATAAAGCCCTACCAACCCTGCCCCACAGCCAGAGCTAGCCAGGACTTTGGCTGAGATGCAGGCATGGCCAAGAGCAGAGCCAGGCATGGCAGGAAGCAGGCCCACCAGGAGATCCAGGGCAAAGGGCACCACACCAGCCCTGGGCAGTGTCAACCCACAGCTCATCTCGGGGATTGAGGAGGAGGCTCCCCTCACATCAGATGAAGGAAAATCACACTGAGATCCTACTTCATGTGACAGTCAGTGCTCCCTCCCGGCGGGCAGGGAGGTGGGACAGGGACTGAGGGGGTGCATTGCCCAGGAACAAGCAGGGTCCTGAGGAGCAGAAGCACTCCCATGGGGGCACAGGGCGAGGGGGCTGTGTGGTGGGGGGACCCGGAGCTGAGTGGGGTGGAGGCCTGGCAAGACATGGGGTAAGGGCACTGTTGCTGAGAGAGCCATGGTGAAGCAGCATGCACCGGGCACCTTTGACATGTGGCCTCAGGAAAGACCCCCATGACAGGGCTGCCTGGGGCTCACCATCTTGGGCACTTCACATGCCCCATGCAGCAGGGCATGTCAGAGTTTCATAAGGAGTCCCTGCCCCAAAGGACAGGGGGAGTGGGAAGCTGAGGGATGGGCACTGGGCAAAAGGTGCTGTCAGCCCTCACTCTGCACTACCGATTGGGGGGAACCCCAGTTCCTTGCTTCTGTCCTGAAGAGCCTGTAACCCTGACACTGGTCACTCCCAGGGGACATTCAGCCCTGATCAGCCACAGGAGGGGTGTCACTTGGGGGGGGGAAGATATTGGAGGCAAAGTGCACTCAGGTGTATCCCCGATCAATCCCCCCACCACCGTCACTTCCCAAAACCCCTCACTCCTCCCAAGCCCCCCAACCTCCAACCCCTTGCCCCCATCAGCTTTCCCCCTGGTTCATCAAACACATCTACACCATCATTCTGTATGCAGTCCATCCCTTTATTGTGTTGGGGATGGGGGGACCCAGGTTGGAGGGCTGGAGGGGGCAAGAATGAGCAGCCGGGGGTGGTGACACCAGCTGGAGGAAGGTGCTCTTTCTCATCTGCAGGTTCAGCAGCCAGAGTTCATCATCTCAGGTGATGAGACTGATCTGCTGCTACCAGTCACTGCTGGTTCTCCATGCCCAGATGTGTAGGTGCCTGGAGGGCACCCTGTCAGTGCCAGCTGCCAGAGAGGGCAAGGGGGTCGACCTGCCGTGGTCTGTCCCTGCACTGGCAGTTGCTCTGTGGTGCCTGGTTCAGAGCCGGAGGAGTCTGGCCAATGCAGGGAGGGCTTGTAGTGCTGTTTGGTACGTTGGGCTCTCTGACCTCCTCTGGCTCCCTGTTGCCACACATGCTGTGGGGGATGGTGTGGTCACTGACTTCCTGTATTAAAGGAGAGAGGGGCACTTCTACTGTTGTGGACTCTGGGCAAGTTACATACAATGCACCACACCTAGGGTGACTAGCAGGTGCCAGTCTGGACAAGGGCAGTCTCCTGGCATTTTGATTGTGGACACTCTAAGCTGTCTTCGTAAGGTCTACTTTAACCCAGCTCAATCTAGACCTTATTAAGCCGGCCTAACCGAGCCCTGTAGTGTAGGCATAGCCCATCAGTTTATATTGTAGCCATATGATATTTTCTATATTCTTTTTATTCTTTTCCTTATGAGTCACAATGTTCTGTTAGTTTTTTCATTACTATTGCACATTGACTGAATGTTATAAAAAAGATATCCATGGTGAACTTGAGAGATCTTTCTGAAGAGGCAAGAGGCTCTTTAGATCCCATCATTTTATAGCTCTATTGGAGATTATGGTTTTATTCTGCCGTCCTTTGGATTTATCAATATTGAATTTCACCTGCTAGTCTGTTGACCAGTAGCCTCATTTTCTGACACACCATTGTAACTCTTTGTTTTCTGCTTTGGGCTTTACTGTCTACATAATTTTTATATCATTTGTAAACTTTGCCATCCCAGTGGTTACCCCTGTCAAAAACAGTTTCTGAATATGTTGAGCAGTTCTGGTCCCAGTAGACTTTGCGTGACAAAACTATCTTTTCTCCAATCTGAAAGCTGGCCATTTATTCCTACCCTTTGCTCCTTATATTTTAACCTCTAACTGAGCCAGAAGAGGACATTTTCTCTTATCCCATGAGAGCTACTGTAGTTTTTCTCAATAGCCTTTGATGAGGGACTTTGCCAAAAACTCTCCTAAATTCTAAAAGCACTTTATCCCGTGGATCATTCTTGTGCACCTAACTGTTGACTTCCTCCAGGAATTCCAGTAGATGCTGAGGCATCATTTCCCTTTACTAGAGCCATGGTGACCTTTTTTTCCCAACAATTCTTGTTTATCTATGTGTCTGATCATTCTTTGCTAGAGTTTAAAATAGAATGAGTACTACTAAAGTTAGAATTAGTATCTCAGGATTGCTGTGGTCATCTCTGGAGCTTTTTTCAATGAATTCTTCAAATAGCTGTCCCCTACTCATCTCTTACAGACCCTCTTATAAAATGATAGATTAAAAACCACGGATATTAGTTCAGTAATTTTAGGCTTGCATTTCTTCCCTACCATGAGGACTCTCCTTCTGCAGGTCAGGAGGACCATCATGATGGCCTTGCTAGCCTGCTTTGTCACCGCAGGCAACCTGCAGGACACCATCGACAGCCTTGCTGCATTTGTATTCCCCAGCTGTGCAAGCATCTTGGATGCCACACACATCTCCATCCAAGCCCCAAAAGACCAGGCCAGGGAGTACAGAAGCTGGAAAGGCTACTGTTCCATTTTCTTGCATGTCCTTGTGGACAACCACAGACTCTTCATCAACATGATCTGTCCCTTATCTTTGAAAACTCGTGGAGAATGGGGGTGGTGCCGGAGGACTGGAAAAAAGCAAATATAGTGCCTATCTTAAAGAAAGGGAAAAAGGAGGATGCAGGGAATTACAGACCTGTCAGACTCACCTCAATCCCTAGAAAACTCACGGAACAGGTTCTCAAAGAATCCATCCTGAAACAGTTGGAGGAAAATAGAGTGATCAGAAACAGTCAACATGGATTCACCAAGGGTAAATCATGCCTGACCAACCTCATTGCCTTCTATGATGAGATGACGGGATTTGTGAATGAAGGAGGAGCCATTGATGGGATATCTCTTGAGTTTAGCAAGTCTTTTGATACGGTTTTCCACAGCATTCTCATCGGCAAGTTAAGGAAGTATAGGTTGGATATGTGGACTGTAGGTTGGATAAAGAACTGGCTAGATCAACAGTTTCAGTGAGTAGGACTCAATAGCTCCATGTCTAGTTGGCAACTGGTAATGAGTGATGTGCCCCACTGTTGGTCCTGGGGCCAGTTCTGTTCAACATTTTCATTAATGATCTGGATGATGGAATAGACTGCACACTCAGTAAGTTTGCAGATGACACCAAGCTGGGGGGAACAGTAGACACACTGGAGGGCAGGGACAGGATTCAGGGAGATCTAGGCAAATTGGAGTAGTGGGCCAATAGATATCTCATGAGGTTCAACAAGGACAAGTGCAAAGTCCTGCCCTTGGGATGGAAAAACCTCATGCACTGCTACAGGCTGGGGAGTGATCAGCTAAGTAGCAGCACGGTAGAAAAGGACTTGGGGGTCATGTCGGATGGGAAGCTGAATATGAGTCAACAGTGTGCTCTTGCTGCCAAAAAGACCAATGGCATACTGGGTTGCATCAGCAGAAGTGATGCCAGCAGATTGAGGGATGTGATTGTTCCCTTCTATTCAGCACTGGTGAGGCCACATCTGGAATACTATGCCCAGTTTTGGGCTCCCCACTACAAAAAGGATGTGGACAAATTAGAAGAAGTCCAGTCAAGGGCATCAAAAATGATCAAGGGGATGGACCACATGACCTATGATGAGAGACTGAAAGAACTAAGCTTATTTAGCCTACAGAAGAGAACACTGAGGGGGATTTGATAGCAACCTTCAACTACTTGAAGGGTTGCTCCAAGGAGAATGGAGTTTGCTGTTCTCAGTAGTAACAGAGGACAAAACAAGGAGCAACGGTTTCAAATTACAGCTGGGGAGGTCGAGGTTGGATATTAGGAAAAAACCTTCTTATTAGGAGAGTGGTGAAGAGTTGGAATGCGTTACCTAAGGAAGTGGTGGAATTTCCATCTGGAGATATTCAAGGCTCAGTTAAACAAAATGCTGGCTGGGATAATTTAGTCAGAATGGTCCTGCTTTTTTGGCAGGGGGTTGGACTAGATGACCTCATGAGGTCCCTTCCAACCCTATGATTTTATGATTTACATTAGCTGTTTGGGGAGGGCACACAACATCCACATCCTCAGGAGCTCTGCCCTACACAGGCACATGAAGGCTGGCATATCCCCCCCCCCACACACACACATCCATCTTGGCGACATTTAGGTGCCTGTTCTCATCATCAGGGATGCCACTTACCCCTTTCTTCCATGGCTTGTGAAGCCATACACAGGCCACATGCATGCCAGCTGGGAGCTGTTTAAAAGAAGGCTCAACAGGTACTACCAGGTCACGGAAGGCACTTTTGGAAAGCTTATTGCCTGCTGGAGGACCCTTTTGATGCACCGTTACCTCACCGAGCACACCCTCCCCAAGGTCGTGCATGCCTGTATCATGCCCAACAACTTGTGTTATCTGAGCAAGGAGAAGGTCCCCCAGGTCTGGAAGGCTAGATTTAAATGCTTTCTCAGGTGGTTTGAGCAGCTTGAGGTCTTGCCCCAAATGCAGTGAGCCCAGCAGAGAGTGGTCATTATCTGAGACATGCTCATGAACAATTTCCTCAGTGAGGAGTGCTGAGGGCTGGGCATGGAACCAGGCACCCTTGCTTCCTCAGGCCACTCAAGCCTGCCCCACACATAACCCCACACAGTCACTCCCTCCCCATCCCCCAAACAATAAAAACCACCAGACACAAGGTAACTGTCTAACAGGTTTTATTTAGAAGGTGAAGGGTGGAAGGGAGCAGTGTGGAGCTTTGAGACTCGAGGTAGAATGGAAGGAGCTTGGGAGAGAATGGGGGCTTGGAGAGGAATGGTGGACTTGGGAGGGCAGGAAGGTCAGGGTGGGAGGGCAGTGATGGTGCTCTGGATGGGCATTCCCCAGCCTTCCCTGGGACATTCTGGCAGCAAGGGACAGTGGGGTCCCTGGGATAATGTGGTCCACAGGTCAGTGGACAATGTCTTCTAGGTGCCAGATGATGGCACAGAGATCCCTGAGGGTGTAGCTCTGCTCTTCCAGGGTGGCAGTCTGGTGCTCTTCCTGCTCCAGAGAGTGCTGGTGCCTGTCTCAGCTGGTCCAGTGGTGGGTGCCCATCCTCTCCCTCCTAGCGGTGAGGTGGTCTTCTGCCTCCTGGCCCAGGTGGATGAGGTCTCCCAAGTGGTCATCCCTGGTCTCGTGTGTCCTACTGGGTGGCGGGGTCTTGTGAGTGCGGCTTCAGGTGTCATTGTGAGCTGCTGGAGGAAAGCAGAGAACAGGGTTAGTCCCATCACCTAGCTCGCTATTGCTGTGTGCAGCCTGACAGCAGCCAGCAGCTGTGCCCTGACTGACCCCTGCTTCCTGATCCATGTCTTGTGGGACAGGGCTCCCAAGGGACTCACAGTTCTGCTGTGCTGCCCAGGCCAGGTACGGTGCCCACAGTGGTGAATGGCATTCAGCCCCACCTTGCTCCCAGGGCATCTTCCAAAGGCATAGGGCAGCGGTGTTGGCCACATGCTGTCTGCCTTTGTTGGTGCCATCTCTGGTTCTCCCCACCTGCTTTGCTGACTGGCACACATCCCGCTCATGTTTGGGTCCCCCCAACACATGGTCTTCAGCCTCTATGCCCTATGGGTGGGCCTCTGTGCCCCTCATCCCCGTTACCCTACCTCTGCCCAGGCCATGTCTCCCTGCGGTACCTGTGCCACAGGCATACCTGGCCCTGACTGCATGGAAGAAAGGGGGATGCTCACCAACCGGTGCTCTGGATGTCCACTGTGATGGCCCCAGATCTGGGTCCTTCTCTCTGGGGGGCGCCTCCTCCTTGTCCTCTTCTGCGTTGGGGACTGCTGGTTCCTGCTCGGGGGCGAGAGGCATCTCTGGGCTGTCTGCAGAGGCTGTTGGTGGTGGGCCGCCCTTTGGCCCTCTGGGGTCAGCCACCTCCAAGATGTCCTCATCCCCTGAATCCTCCTTCTGGTGTTCCACCACAGAGGAGGGCTTGGTGGAGTCATAACTCCCAGCTAGGAGGCCGGTGTTCTCCCCACCCAGGAAAGTGTGCAGCTCCTTGAAATAGGGAAGCTGATGGCATGAGCTGTCCCCGGTGCCACCTTGACTCCCCAATCCACTGGTAGTCTTGCTGGAGGTGTTTGATCTTGTCACAGATCTGCTCTCTGGTCTGCCTGAGGCCCTTGGCAGTCAGAGGCTTCAGGATGTCAGCATAGATTTCTGGGTTGTTGTGGTTGTCCCACAGCTGGCAGAGGATCTCTTCACCTTCCTCCCCAAATTCTGAGGAGCCTGAGGACCACCTCATGGGTCCAGCATGGAGCCCTGCAACAGACCTTGCTATCACTGCTGGATTCAGTCATGTCTGCCCAGGCTGCAGACACCAGCATTGTTCAGCAGGGTGTACTTGTGAGGGTGGGAAGGGGCGGTACCCAGGGCAGGCACTTCCTTTCTGGGGTCATGCACCCTGGGAGGAAGAAACTCAAACTGTGTTTGGTTTGAACTGATGGTTAGTTCAAACTAACACGGCTCCCTGGGCTTAAATCAAAACAATAACTTCAAATTAACCTTTAGCTTGAAATAAAAGCAGGTTCTACTACTTCATACTAAGCTTTCCTTAGTTTGAACTAAGGAAATCCTTGGCTTGATCTACTGAAGTCCTAGTGTGGGCAGGGCCTAATTTAGTTTGATATAATCGTCCTTACTTCAAACTAAATTTCCAGTGTAGACATAGCCAGAGATATTAGTTTGACAATTTTACATTTGCATTCCTTCCGAACTCTTGGATGAATGCCATCTAATCCTGTGCAACATATTACAATTCAGTTTACAGAACTCCATATGGGAAGTGCTATAGAAGATCTGGGTTTTATTATTAAATCTGTGGAGAGGGACCTCAGCATAGTCAATTAATGAGTCCCATCTTACTGCTGGCCCATACAGGTGGGGCAATGTTTTGGCAGATAAAAGCAAGAGATAAGGTATGCAAGTGTCTATTTTACTGTATAAGTGCCCCCAACATATTGTCCTACTTTTTGTCCTTTACCTCACAAGGTACACTCCCAGCCCTGGAAAGGATTGGGGAAAAAAATGTCTGCCATAAACCCATAACTCATGGCACTGAAATGATCCTGAATGTTCTTTACATTAGGCATAATTCACACTAAAGGATTCTGACCACAACAATCATTTTTAGGGGTTTAGACTTATTCACTCAAGCACTGGACAATTTTACATGTGACAGGAATATGGAGAATGTCTGCAACAGAAACACAAAATGTAGAAGAATTCGGATTGTTTTAATTTCCAGGTTATGGTCTTCTGCTCCTGTCCTGTAACTGGGAAAAGGTGAGATAGTCTTTTGGGTAAGAAAGGGCACCATGAATTAGGCAAGTCACAGTTAATTCCAACAGCTACAAGGATTACTTGTCTGACCTTGCACTTTGAGGTTTGGAGCAGTGCCAAGGTCAGAGGAACAGCCTTCCAGATGGATGGCTTGTATTTTTTCCTTCTCTACAGCTCACTGATGCACTGTGGAGGGCAGATATAGTCAGAAGTCACATACAGTGGTTGATGCTCTGGAAATGTTGATGAATTGATACTTTACTTTATGAACACCCTAATTAGCCTTGCACGAATGTTTTTGTTTTTAATGCTATACACAATTGGGTTCATGAGAGGTGGGACTAACAAATACACATAGCTCATGACAATCTGGACCAAGGGCGAAGACATCTTCCCAAATCTGGATATCAGAGACAAGCTAATCTCTGGCATGTAGAAAAGCAGGACAATGCATATGTGGGAGACGCAGGTGTTCAGGGCCTTCAAGCACTCCACATGTGATGCAATACTGAGTACGGTTTTAAAGATAATCACATAAGATAGGAGGATGAGCAGGAAATCCAACCCCTCTGAAGCAAGAACCTCTGCGAGACCATAGACAATGTTGACTCTGAAATCTGAACAAGCCATCTTCATCACCTCCTGGTGCAGGCAGAAGGAATGGGAAAGAACATTATCCTTACAGTAAAGGTGTTGTTTCAGGAGAATGGGGAGTGGCATTGTATAAGCCACACCTCTTAGGAGAGACACCAGCCCCATCTTGAAAATTCTGGATGGGGTTAATATGGATTCATATCGGAGTGGGTTACAGATTGCAACTAAGCGATCAAAGGCCATGCACAGGAGCACAGCAGATTCAATGATTGAAAATAAGTGGATGAAGAACAGCTGGGCAAAACAGGAATCAAGGTTTATCTCCACTGAATTAAAGATGAATACGCCCAGTGTTGTTGGCATTGTGGATATCGATGAGCCGATGTCATTGATGGCCAGCATAGAAAGGAAAATGTACATGGGCTCATGGAGGGTTGGATCTGTTTTGATAATGAACAGAATAAATGAATTTGCTAATATGGATGAAAGATATATTATGCAGAAGGGGATAGAAATCCACACATGGATATGTTCCAGTCCTGGTATTCCACTGAGATAGAACACAGCATGCTGCATTTTAGTGTCATTGTCAGATGACGTCATGACCTGGGAGGGACTGAGAAGTTTTCACTGTTTCTTTCTGAAAGGGAAAAGAAAAAAAAAGGAGACTAGATGTTATTCAATGAAACATCATTATCCTCTATTTACAAGTCTACAGACTTCCAGGACCTCAAGGAAGAACAGCAGACCTATGGTCTTGCATTTACCCTAGATGATTACCTGTTTTGTTTGTCTATGTACAGCACCTGATATTGACCACTGTTGCACGAAAGGATAGTGGGCAAGATTGTCCATTGGAAAGATTGGATATGACCATTCTTATATCCTTATGCACGCTGCTGATACAATGAGAAGAATTCACAGATTGGCTCAGATTTGTAGTCCAGTATTGAGCAGCAAGTACCACATGTTTCATAGGAAGGTAGAAGATGACTGTCCAGAGACAGATAGGAGATAACCTGCTTCCAGTTCAAGTTTCCTTCTAATACACACAGATTGGACATATTTTAAGGTCCCACTTATATCTTCTAGCTTTGTGTTCCACAGCCTTTTTGAGGACTGCAAGATTTTAGAATAATAAACTTTCCAATGAGTGGTGAAAATTGTCATTATATTTATCTGTCCTGCATTGAAGTCTATCTATCTATCTATCTATCTATCTGTGTTGAGAGTCCAAATTGTGCCACTGTCTCTTTGCTGGACATATTATATAATCATAAGTCTGTGTTGTCAATTATAGAAATGTGAGTTCAACAGCATTAATCCCAATTTGCATACAAAAAAACTTGAACAGACTATATTAACATTCATTTAGCAATTGATCTCAGTGTGATAATCATCAGCTCCCCCTGATTAATTCAAAAGAAGGTCAATGATTTCCTGACTAGTTTTGACTGGATGCAGAAAGGTTGAAGACCTTAGAGGCATCTCTTTGTCCTCACAGGACCTTAGTCTCTCACTGCCCATGTAGCTATTTGTCAAGTTACAAGCTAACCCAGATAATTCTTTATCTGGATGGGGGAGGGATTGGTGTCTGAAATGCTGAATAGGGCAAACAGTAGTGTGACAGGCTACTGAGCAACAACTGCTAAGTCAGCCCTCTGTCATTGCAACTGCAGTTTATGGAAGGAAATTAGAGCTTGCTGAATAGTAATCTCTCTCCAAATAGAGAAGGTGAAACAGCTGCCTGCCAAATTATTCTTCAGGCTGTATGAGGTGCTGAGAGGAGGCAAGCCATTGAATGAACCTGAGAAGGGGATGGGAAGTGATAGACCTTTCCTCTTTGGTGAACATGCTTAAAGGCAACATCTGTAAGGTGAAAAGGTGTTGGGAGCACAAACTGTAAGTAAAATTTTACTGGAATGCTAGAACCTCTGACTGAGTTTGTGAAGGCAGCACAATAAGAATGGGCCTTGCAATGTCCTGCTGCAGCTACTTTTGAACTACTATCTGGTTGAGTGTGTAAACAGCTTCTGGGCATTTGGGAGAAGACATCATCATCCAGCTCCTCAGTGCTCAGAGAGTTCATAGCACAACCCGCTCTACAGAGAACAAGTTCCAGAGGGGCAGCCATTTTAGTCTAGCTTGGTAGAAGAAACAAGTTGTCCTGTGGCTCTTTTAAAGACAAAGATATGTATTTATCAGGTGAGCTTTCCTGCCTAAATTCCCACTTCATCAGCCACATGAAAAAGAAACCACAGTGCAGAAGGCAATATATGAATACAGAGAATGTTAAGTCACAAGGTCAACTGACAGCTTTTTCTGTAAGCCAAACAAGCAGTTTGCAATTTAAAGGTGTGAAATAGTATATAAGAAGGTAGGAAGGTTAAAATATAGGGAAATCACCTTTTGTACTGAAACAAATAAGGCGTCTGGTGGCATTTTTAAAGACTAGCACATTTCTTTTCTTTCTTTTTTATTGCATGTACTTTTGTTGGGGAAAATCCCACTGCATCAAACATTGAAGATGGAGAAAAATAAATGCAGACCAACTCCTAAATGATCTCTAACAAGCATTCTTAAAAACTATTATACCCAGCTGCAGAAGTGAAGAAACAGAATGAGTGAGCCAGATAGGTCCCAGAAAGTCAACAACTAGAGGACAAACATGAAATAGAAAACAACAAAATGTCATTGGTCATCACCTTTAGCCCCCAAGTCAAACTTAAGCAGACCAAAATTAAGGATCTACAGTCTACCCTGTAAGATGATCTCTTAAAAGTCTCAGAAGGTAGGCTTCATCTCCCTTAAAAATGACGCCAAAACCTTAAGCCATTACCAGCAACTAGAGACCTAACAACAGAAGCACTATAGCAGCTACCTATCTCTGACACAAGTCTCATTGCAATTTCTACCCCCAAATCCATTCACCTGCCCAGCACATGCTGCAAGGAACAAATATAGAGTAGAGATTTGATCTGGCTAACTTTTAAAGGTGATTTTTACATTCTTTTACCTTTCCACCTCCTTATCTATAGTTCTGCTCAATTAGAATCAAAACAACTTGCTTGTTTTACTGATAAAAAATCAGAACTGACTTTGTGAGTGTCCTTCTCTGCATTTCTATATTCCCTTCCACAGTGTAGCTTTCATTTCATGCACCTGATAAAGTGGAATTTTTGCAATGACAAGTTTAAAAAAAAAAAAAAAACTGTTTACATTTTAGAAGTGCCACAGGACTCCTGCTTTGTTCCATTGAGAAGGGTTTTTGGAATACCTCTGAATTATTTTTTTTTAAAGGAAAAGCTGTCAAATATCATTTGTAGTCCTGCTCTAGCATCTCTGGCTCCTTCCATTCAGCTGACATGCAAAAGGAGAGGGTTTGTTTTTTTCCCCTAGTAACTGAGTTACAATGAAAAGCTTTAGCCTAATGTTTATAGAATTATATTTTAATACACACATGTAAATCTGTTCTTTCACCCCAGATCTTTCTGCAGTGACGATTTCTGAGGCATGAATGGACTATTGATAAAGTACATTGTAACCCAGCACCTGTTTCACAGCCAAGATGAGGCTTTGTGGGAAGTGGGTTTCAAAGTGAAGAGAAAGGGCATGGAAATTACATGCATGTTGCCTGTCACATCTGTCTCAGACTCACTGTGAGTCTGATAAAATGAACACTTCCCTGGAGCAGTATTTTCAGAGACATGGAGATGAATGGATATAAATTAAAATGCCAATTTTTTAAATTATTTTTGGGCTGCTGGTGTTATGACTATATTTGGCTAAATAACTGTATGGCTAGTCTAGGTTTAATACAAGGCTACTGGTAAAAAAAAGGGCAAGGGAAAACAGACATGAGGAAAATCTCTCTCTCACTAAATAGTTCACAGAAGTTAAGAAGCAAGATCTGTGCTTCTGTCTGAAAAGTCCCCATTTACAGGCTCCAGCCAAGTGGCACAGATTGCTTTGCCAGCGCTAGGAGTCTCTCCAGTAGCCAGGTATCTGGTTCTGTGAAACTCTTTAGATCAGCACACACACAAACAATGCTGGGAAAGTCAGAGAACTCTAAACTTGACTTGGTTCCCATCAGAGTGCAGGTATTTGATATAATAATCAGGTACAGACTGCTTTTTTTTAAAAATACTCTCTTATTCTCTCCAGTGATGTTATATCCCTATTCTTCAAATTATACAATATTCTGGTCACTCTTCTCTCCATAGGACACATTCTCAGGGGAAGAACCACATGTGACCAAGCCAGGAGGACATGTTGGTCACACTTAGTTGACACTTACTTTACTGTAGCTCAGAGACTAGTTTGAGGGTGAAAAAGTGGTGTGATTCCACTACAGGCCAAGGAAAGACACAGAGTTAATGTCTTCTATTCAGAGAACAGAGATGGGGCAGAGATAAAGGGTACCTTTTAACTCTGAGGATTTTTTAAAGTGCAGATATGCTGGTGCCCACAGCAAGTCAGCAAAATGAACTACTCAGTATTCCTTCACTGATCTCATACCACAGAGCAACAATGCTCTGCATTCCTCCATTCACAAATGAAGCAAAGAATAAAAGCTTTGAACATGGAATTGCTAATTACATTTACTGGAGCACCTTGTCCCTCCAGATATGGGACTTGTTTGGGGCTCCTGACTCATGACGCCAGAGCTTTCACACTGCAAACTCTGTGCAAAGTGACATTTCGGTGTATCTTGAAGTTTTCCTCTGTTGACCATGTGCACCTGGAGTACAGGGTTCCCCTGCTATCTAGTGCTGCCTCCTCTCCAGCCCCAGCCCCTGTCACTGAGTCACATCCACAGCTCAGCAGAATCAGCTGCCACTGCACAGAACATCTACCCATTTACACTTACCTTTGGGTTTGAAGGCTTTAATGACAGCAAAACTTGCCAACGTACCCAGTACCTGAGAAGAGGGGGGAAGCTGCCAACAGAGGTCTGCACCTGAATGAAAAAGAGTGAGCATAGAGCTTGCACAGACAGCAGGCATTGCCACCTCAGACAGCCTGCAGCTGTCCTTATGAAGTGTGTTTGCCCATTTCCTTGGGGGCAACTTGCCCCCCTGGGATGCTTAATATATTGTTTCTGTGTGTACCAGCTTTAACCCCATCACTGCCAATAGCAAAGTGCAGGAAGCACAATCACAAGGGATGCACAGCCATGCCACCAAACTTGACTGCACTGAAATTCCTGCCTGAGTCTCTTTTCCTGGAATTTAGCCCTGTCAGCACTGTGAATAGGGCTCAGAGGAGCAAAAGGCTCTCTTGAGGCAGGCTGGTGGTGTAGATGGTGTTGGTCCAAATACAGTCTCGTTGTATTAGAATAAAATAACTAATAATAGTTCTATGGGGGAGATGTACCAGGATTGCATCTAATCCCAGCTTCTAGCAGGCAGATCTAGCATGGATCTGAGAGTAAAGGATTTATCTCTCAGAGCAACCTGGCTAAATGCAGTTGATCAACCTATCTTCTCTGAAATGTTTTATTTTTTTTTAAAACCAATTTATTGTCTTCACTTTCCAAACACCCTCTGGTAAAGAGCTTCACAGCTTAGCTATGCATTGTGCGGATACATATTTAAAAACAAACAAACAAACTGCTGACCATTGAGTTTACGTGATGATGAGTTATATGAGTGTCTTCAAATTAACTATCTCACAGTCATCCGCTACAGCGGGTGATTTGCAATGACTGGTTACATTCCTCATCTAGTAAGTCTGAAAAATCTTGTCAGAACCATGCATGTGGCTCAGACGAGCCACAGGTCTCCCTTGGGGCTTGGGGCAAATGATACCAATGATGCTGTTAAAGCTGTAATCTTGCTGGAGGAATGTAGAAGAGAATAATATTAGTTATACTGGATCAGATTTCTCCAAGCAGCCCTGTTTCCTGGATCAAACACCCATGCTGCAGACTAGGAAAGGACAATTCTATACAGATCCCTACTGGCAAATTTCCAGTGTTCCTACCCTATCTCCCTGACATATAAAAGGGTTGATTCCCCAAAAATGATGCAGCAATCTCAGAGATCCACTCAGAGATAAGCACTCATACGACAAGCTTAGTGCCTCCACAACTGATCTAGGAACCTCTCTAGCTCCACGGGAGCACAGGATTCACCAGACGTGTGATGTTACAGTAGTTGCTGCCACAGGGGCTGCTGAACGCTGCGTAGAGTGCTTAGTGATGTACAAGACAATGGTCAATCGAGCTCATTGTCCTTTCTGCTGGCTGGGTCACTGCTGAGAATTTAAGACAGACTGAGCAGCTTGTGCCACTTAGTGAATGATTTATCCATTGTCACCTAGTCCCACTGTCTACTAGCTAGAGTTTCAGAGACACACAGAACGTGGGGCTGACTCTCTGAGCAGCTTGATTAAATTTCATTGATGGACCTGTTTTCTGTGAACTTACGGAAGTTTCTTCTATTTCCAGAAATATATTTGACTTTGAAAACATCCCCTGACAATATATTCAACAGGGTGCCTGCAGGCTGTGTGGAAAAGAATAGCTTTTTGTTTGTTTTAAATTTGCTGTTCATAAATTTCCTTGGGTGATTATGTGAAGGGGGTAAATATCATTTAGTTACACACTATCCCGACACCCTTCACAATGTTATAGTGCTCTGCCATTTCCCTCTTCCAAGCTGGAAAGTCCTAATCTTATTTCTCTCTCCTCATCTGGGAGCTTTTAACAGAATGCACATCTGTTCAGCCTGGGTTATGGTCTATATGAATTTTCTGTTCACTTATACACTGATTTTATTTTTTTATGCCAATTACGCCATGCAAGCTTTTTTCATGGGTTCTCATAACATATGTGTATGGTTACTGTGATATCATGTTTCTTGCAGCCTCATGCACGTACACAGAGGTGAAAAATGTTTGCCATGGTGCAGGGGTATAGGAGATAGAAGTCTCTTTCATCAACTTGTAAACTTCCACAGCCATGAGGAAGCACATACCTGTAGGGAACAACAAGGAATATGCGAATTGAGCTAGCTCAAACCAGGCAAAAAGATCACCTTTGCAGAGAAGGTGAGGGGTTGAAGGTCTCTGGAAACAATGACACCTAGGAGGATTTGGGACATTTTGCCTGAGACTCTCCATGTTGAAACAACTCCAAGCAAGATATGGGCCCTGCCTGGATTCAGGCAGAGACTGGATGTACAAATATCTGACAGCCAAACACCGTGAGCATGAACTTGGACCATGACATGAGTTTAGGAAGAGATATCAGTTTATGTGGCAGAGTGAGGCCTAGCCTGGCTCTGCAGGTCCTGCATTTTAATTCTGCAGCCTGGTAAAATCTAGCTTGTCATTCTCAATTTTCCCAAAGTGGGGGTCACACTTTTGAGACTAGTCCAAATTATAGTCCAGCTGGCCTCCGCACTGGGGATTTGCCCTTAGTCAGTGGTGCCCAGGTATGGCTGAATGGCAGGATAGGATGAAAGGGGGTCTGATCCCACCCTCTACATTGAGCCCCAACACAGGGACCGTATGAAAAAATGAGTCCAGGAGAACTACTCTCATCCCTTGATCATCAATCCTTAGTCCTACTACTTCTTCTCTGATCTCTGGAGCTGGGAGAGTACCACAGCATCCTTTCCTGGAGACCTTCAGTCTCTGTGGTCTCTCTCCCATTTGGGGTAGGGTTGCCACACGTCTACTCCCTTGCTCTGTTCTTTGAGCAGCAGGCTCCTCATCAGGCTGCTGGGCCTGACAGCCCTGACTACCTGGTTTTCTCCCAACCCCACATACCTTCTTGGTCTTGTGGCACACAGCAAAAATTCTCCTCCCTTCCAGCAGCTCTTCTGCTCTCTGAACTCCCTTCCGATGTCTCTGCCTGCCTGAGAAGGAGGCTTCTAGGTAGTGCAGAAAGTTCCTTGATTGGCTTCAGGTGTCCCAGTTAACCTGGAGTAATCTTGGCTTACCCAACCCAGGGAACAAGGATTTACTAATTCAGTGCCAATATGCACACCCTCAATCGCTCTCCTATGGCCATCAGGTCTGATCCCATAACACATCCTTCCTCTCTGCTCAATCCCACAGATTTGGAGAATTTGGGACACCATGCAGTGAACTCAGGACAGGCCATCAGCATTCCCATTGTCTTTTCTAGGTCTGTGTTGTATGGCGAATTGAAATGCCTGGAGGAACAGGATCCACCTAGTCACCTGTACATTTTTTACTTTTGTGAGGCAGGCTTAGAAGCTGTGCCTAATAGCGTGGGGGGGGGATAATCTGCATGGGTTTTGTAGCCACACTATGGGTGGAGGGCAATATGGGTAATGGTATTTGGGTTGATCTGATCACAAATCTGTCAATATCTGTAATTCTACTGAAGAGAAACATGAGATACTGCCTTTTGTAATATGCAGCTCTCTTGCTTAATCAAACTCTGGTTAGGTTCATTAAAGGGTAAAAGTTATCCTTAGTAAAAAAAGAAACTTGTAAAAGAGGGCACTGCCTGTTTCAGTCTGAAAAAAGTTAAGATGGGTTGGTGGCTGCATAGCTCTATCTGGAGCTATGCTTGAAGCATTTGCCTCACCCCCTGGCCCCACAGGCAAATGGTAGATCTGGCTACGCTTCTTATGGGGCCTTTCTTTGTTATTTTAATGGAAGAAGCTGTTTGCAGCTACTTGAGGTTTAGGAGTTGAAACCACTGAGGGAGGCAAACCCTCTCTCTGAGCTGAAAACACTAAGAAAGGAAAATCCTTTCTCTCAGCTGAATCACTGAAGAGGAGCAGGAGATGGAGTGAGTGACCTGTGGGCAGAGCTGGTGGGCAGTGGGTGGAGTCAGCAGATGGTGAAAGCGGAGCATGAGTGACCAGTGGGTTGTGCCAGTGGACAGCTGGCATGAACGACATTCCCTACATACCCTGGGATTTGTTGGGAGTCTGGTTTGCACTGATCCTCCAGTTCAGTGCTGAGTTTGCTACTGATTTGACATGTGCTGTTATGCTGTGTGGCATCATGTTGGGAACCTGGTTTGCACCGATTCTCCAGATCAGTGCTGATTTTTGTTACTGGGCCTTTTACTTTCTGGTTTTATTACTATTAAAAGTTCTGTATACTACACTGAGACTCGTGCTTGTGAGCAGGGAAGCATCACCCCTTTGGGGTGCCCAGGAAATAGTGCATGATTTCCCAGAAGACTGGGTAGGAGCTCAAGCCAGTTGGTGCTGTAACATTATTTGGAAACCCCTAGATACAGAACCCACCCCTTGTTCTCCCAGATTGCCCTGGCAGAAGGGTTACACTTTATTCCATTGCATCCATTGAAAGTGAGCATGATCCATCACAAGGCTAAAGTGGCGGCCCAGCATGTAATAACGGAGGGTTTCCATGGCCCACTTGATGACAAAGCACTCCCTTTCTACCACCACATATCTCCCTTCCCTTGAGAGTAGTTTTCTGATAAAATACATTATCAGGTGTTCTTCATCTCCCACCATATGTGACAGGACAGCTTCCAACCCCACCTCAGAGGCTTTGGTCTAGAGTATAAATTCTTTAGTAAAATCTGGAACAAGTAGTGTGGGGATACGTCAGAGGGCTGTCCTTAAGTCTATGAAGCCTTCTTCTGCTGCAGTGGTTCACTGCACCATGTCAGGGCCCCAGGTTTTTATCATCTGTCTTAGAGGACTAGCTCTGGCTATAGAATGGGAAATGAAACAGTGCTAGTACCCCAACATGCCCAAGAATGCTCATACATGCATCTTTCAGTTAGGCTCGGGCCAATTCTGGATAGCTTCCAGAATGTATAAATTTTACATTAAATGCCACAGTTAGTAGTTCTGCAAATTCATGTTTATGGGTTTTTTTTAAGAACTCTTGGGTGTATCCCATCTAGTCTTGTGCTCACATGTTACTGTTCAGTTTACTGGTCTCCATGTGATAAGTACTATAAAAGACCCAGGTTATATTATTAAACCCTGGAGAGTGACCTCTGCATAGCCAGTTGATAAGTCCCATCTCACTCCAGGTTCATACAGGTGGAACAAGGCTTTGTGCAGATAAGTGCAACAGACAACATAGGCAAGTGCCTGTTTTACTGTGTAAGTGCCCCGGCATTCTGTCTGCTTTGTGTCCTTTATATCCTAAGAGACACTCCCGGTCCAGGTAAAGACTGAAAAATAATAAATTCTGTTCTAATTGCAGAACTTGTGACAAAAACTAGCTTGAACTTTATTTATACTTCAAATAATTAAAGCATAAGATTTGTGACCATCAAATTCATTTTTAGGGTGTTAAAAGGATTCACCAAAAGGATGGACACATTTACAGGTGACAGGAACATATACAGCTGTCTGCAACAGAAACAAAAAATGTAGAAGATTTTTTTTATTAATTTAATTTCCAGGTTGTGACCTTCTTCTCCTGTTCTGTGACTGGGAACATGTAAGATGGTCTTATCCTTAAGACGGGGCACCATGAGTTAGCAACTCCCATTTAATTCCAACCTCTGCACAGATTACTTTTCTGACTGTGGACTCTGAGCCTCAGAGCAGAGCAAAAGCCACACAGCCAGCCTTCCAGATGAATCCCTTGCATTCTCTCTTGCTCTGCAGCTCAACCAGAAAATGTGGATAGAAGAAAGAGTAAGAAGCCAGCTGCAGTGCTTGATCCTATAGATCAATTGATGAATTGATACTTCACTTGGTGAACACCTTGATTATCCTTGCACGAATGTGTTTGTTTTTAATGCTGTACACGATTGGGTTCATGAGAGGTGGGACAAGCAAATACAGATAGCCCATTACTATCTGAACTAAGGGAGAAGAGAACTTTGCAAATCTGTGTATCAGAGCCAAGCTAATCTCTGGCATGTAGAAAAGCAGGACAATGCATATGTGGGAAATACAGGTGTTCAGGGCCTTCAAGCACTCCACGCGGGATGCGATGCTGAGCACACTTTTGAAGATCATCCCATAAGATAGGAGGATGAGCAGGAAGTCCAACCCCTCTGAAATGAGAGTCAAAGAGAGACCATAGATAATATTGACTCTGAAATCTGAACAAGCCATCTTCATGACCTCCTGGTGCAGGCAGAAGGAATGGGAGAGGACACTATCCTTACAGTAATGGTGCTTTTTCAGGAGAATAGGGAGTGGCAATAGTAAGGCCACAGCTCTTAGCAGACACCCCAGACCCATCTTGCCTATTCTGGAAAGCGTTAATATGGATTCATATCTGAGTGGGTTACAGATTGCAACCAAGCGGTCAAAGGCCATACAGAGGAGCACAGCAGATTCAGTGACGGAAAACAAGTGTATGAAGAACAGCTGGGCAAAACAAGAATCATGGCTGACTTCCCTAGAATTAAAGATGAATACACCCAGTGTTGTTGGCATTGTGGATATTGATAAGCCAAGGTCTGTGATGGCCAACATGGAAAGGAAAATGTACATGGGCTCATGGAGGGTTGGATCTGTTTTTATAATAAACAGAATAACTGAATTTGCTAATATGGATGAAAGATATGTTAAGCAAAATGGGATAGAAATCCATGTATGGACGTCTTCCAGCCCAGGTATTATGGTCAGATAGAAAACAGCATGATGGATTTTAGTGTCATTGTCAGATGACATAATGTCCTCGGAGGGACTGAGTAGTTTTCAACTTTACTTCCTGTAAGGAAAAAACAACAGGAGACCAGATGGTATTTAAAGAGACATCATTTTGCTCTATGTGCAAGTCTACAGACTTCCAGGGGCTCAAGGATGATCAGCAAATATATGGTCTTAGATTTACCCTAGCTGATTACCTGTTCTGTTTTTCTGTGTACAGCACCTGCTACTGGCCACTGTTGCAAGAGAGTATATTGGACAAGACTGCCCATTGGTGAGAGCAGGTCCAGACATTCTTATATTCTCATGTACACCTCTGATACAATGATAAGGATTGGCAGATTGTCTCAGACTCCTAGTGCATACAGTCAGTATTTAGTGGCAAGTACCAGATGTTTCTCAGAAAGGTAAAAGAAGACCTTTCATAGATAGATATGAGATACCGTGCCCCCAAGGAAAGTTTCCTTCTAATGCACATAGAATGGACACAGTTTAAGGTGTAAAGTATATGGACCTTTCAATCCATTTTATACAATTCTTTCTTTTCAAATTAGGTTTTCTGTTTCCTCATAAGAAAAAAAAATCAAATTAATCTTTGAATCTAATTTAACTTCTGGTTCCACTGATATACTTTAGCTGTGATTTCCATAGCCTACCTGAGGACTGCATAATTTTAGAACTGTAACCTTTCAAGTTCAGATTATGTATCTATGTATCTATCTATCTATGATGTTGACAGCTCGAACTTGCCACTCTCTCTGCCCTCGGCATGGCTTATAATGTTATGGCTATGTTCCCAGTTCCAGAATATTGACATCTACTGTGTCACTCCATATTTACATATGCAACTTTGAATCGAACTTAACATTAACAAATGCTCTCAGTGATAGTCTGTGACTCCCCAGAATTCCTCCAAAAGAAGGTCAATGATTCCTGACTAGGGTTGACTGGATGCAGAAAGGCTGAACACTCTAAAGGCTTTTCCTAATCCTCACAGGACCCCATTTTCGGGCTCTGTAACTATTTGTCAAGCTACAAACTATCTCAGAGAATTCCTTATCTTGGTATGGGAAGAATTGGTGTCTGAAATGGTGAAAAAGGCAAATAGATGAATAGGCATATTGGTGAATAGGGCAGACATTGAGCAAGAACTGCTAAGTCAGCCCTCTGTCATGTCAGTTGCAGTTGAGTGAAGGAAATTATAGTTGGCAGAAGAGAAATCTTTCTGCAAATAGAGAAGAGGAAAGGACTGCCTGCCAGATTAGCTTTAGGGCTGCATAAGGTGCTGAGAGGAGGGAAGCCAGGCCATTAACCTGAGAAGGGGAAGGAGAGTGATGACCTCTTTCTCCTTGGGGCAGACATTGGAAGGCAACATTTGTAAGGAGGGCCGTAACTTGGGTGGGACAATGACAGTAAAGCCCCAGGCTCTGAACATTAAAGGGCACTGCAGGGTTAGCAGCTCCTGCAAGGGCAGCTTTCTAAAACTTTGCCTTAGGGAGTGACCTCCTCTGAGAAAAGATGCCTCCAGTTCGGGATGCAGAGGTGGCCCAGCTGGGCATGGATACAGCTCTCCCTGTAGGCTGATAGTGGCGGTGGTGATGAGGCCGGGGTCATACCAGGGCTGGACCAGGGGATGGCGCCTTTGGGGATGCCTGCCAGTGGCACCAGAACACCTAGTTCTGACCCTGTTTGTAAGGTGAAAAGGTGTTGGGAGCACAGTCTGTAAATGAAATTGTACCAATGTGTGCCTGAACCTGAGAATCTCTGAGGCATTTTGTAAAGGCAGCACAAGCAGAATGAGCCCTGCAACATCCTTCTACAACAACTTTTGCACTACTGTGCAGTTGAGTGTGCAAACTGCTTCTGGGCATTTAGAAGAAGACAGTATCATCCAGCTCCTCAGTGCTCAGAGGGTTCATAGCACAAATGCACGGCACATAGGATAAATTCCAGAAGGACAGCCATGTTAGTCTAGCTCAGCAAAAGAAACAAGGTCATCTGACAGCTTTTTCAGGAAATGAAGAAAGCTGTTTGGGTTTAAACATTATGGAACAGCAGATGAGATGGTGGGAAGGTTAAAAGATGGGAAAATCACCCCTTGTAATGGAACAAATACGGACCCTGATGGCACTTTTAAAGACTAACACATTTTTTAATCACATGAGCTTTCCTCGGGAAAATCCCACTATGTCATACACTTCAGATGGAGAAGTTACAGAATGGGAGAAAATTAAAGCAGGGGAGTGTAAGGGTAAGTCATAGGATCTGACAAAGTGGGATTTTCTCCAGAGAAAGCCTTGTGCAATAAACAAGTTAGATAGTCTTTAAAAATGCCACTAGAGTACTTGCTTGTTTTGCTGAATTAGACTAACATGGCTACCACTTTGGAATTTTCAAATGATTGAGCCAGCCCAAATTTCTATTCAGATATCATTGAACTGTCCTAGTTGAACATATAGATTCTAACTTTGCAGTTTTCCTTTGGAGTTTTAATGTGTTTTGGTCGCCTCTCCGTAACTTCATGTCTTTCATAGAATGTGCAGGGAGGTTGAAGTGTTCCCCTATATATACTACCATTGTTCCTCTATATATACTACCATTGTTCATACCTGATTTGTGTCCATTTATTCTTTTGCTCAGAGGCAATCCAGTCTGGACAATGTATAAGACAGAGGGTCATTGTTGGGAGGTCAAACCTTATATCCTCTTTGTGAAAGAGCAGGTGTGTGAATCCATGACAGAGAAGCTGGCTTGGTTAGGTCCTATGATGGTGTCATTTGAGTAGATATGTGGGCAGTGTTGCCAATGGGGTTTGTCTCAGGGGTAGGTGCCTGCTTCAGTGTTTTTCTTGTACTTCTGAGTATCAGCTTCAGATTTAGGGGCTGTGTGTAAGCAAAGAGTGGCCTATATCATAAGGGTAGGAAGCCAGTTCCACAGATAAAACCACAGTTGCTCCTGTCCGTGAGACAGGGATAAACTCCTTCAGTATCTCTATCAAGCATTCTTAAAACTATGATGGACACATGCAGGAGTGAAAAAACAGAATGACTGAGTCAAATGGGTCCCCAAAAGTCAGCTACTATAGGACAAGCCCCAAACGGAAAGCAACAAAATGCCACTGGTCATCACATACAGTGCCTAAGTTGAACTTCAGCAGACTATAATCATGCATCTACTGTTTACCCTGCAAGATGGTCCCTCACCCTTGAAACCTTTGAAAGGTTGGCCTCTTTTCAATTAAAGATGGTGCCACAAACTTAAGCAAATACAAGCATCTACTTAGCCTATAACAGAGACACCAAGGCAGGCACGTAAGCCTGAAACAAACCTCGTTGCAAACTCTGCCCTCTTATCTATTCATCAACCAGAACATTCTGTGAAAGACATTTTTGATCTTGCACACTGATTTTTAAAGTTTATTTTTTCCATTTTTGTATCTTTCCCACCTCCTTATCTATTGTTTTGCTCTGTTTGAATCATAACAACCTGGTTGTTATTGTGGGGAAAAAAAAAAAAAAAACAGAACTGATTGTTTGAGTTGTCCTCTGCAGTTCTACATTCCCTTCCATCTGGTAATTTTCATTGTATGCCTCTGATGGAGTAGGTTTTTATGCACGAAACCTAAAAATATCTGTTTTATCTTTAATAGTGCCCAGGACTCCTTCTTTGCTTCATTGAAAAGAGTATTTGGAATACCTTTGAATTCTTTTATAAAGCAGAAGCTGTTACAGAGTATAGTTAGTTCTGCTCTTGCACCTCTGTCTCCTTTAATTCAACCAACACGCACAACATGAGTTTGTTTTCTAATAAACGTGCTACAATGAAAAGGTTTGGGCTAGCATTTATAGAATTAAACTTTAGTGCACGCACATAAATCTGTTCTTTCTCCCTCGATCTTCCTTCAGCAATGATTTCTAAGGCATGAGTGGACCATTGGCAGAGTACAATGTAACCCAGAACCTATTTCACAACCACAATGGGGCTTTCTGGGAACTGAGTTTCAAAATAAAATGAATGAGTATAGAAATTGCATGGATGTTGTCCACTGATGTCTGTCTCTGGCTGAATATCTATGTATTATATCTAAAAAAAATATACACTAGCCTGGAGCAGTATTTTAACAGACATGGAGATGAATAGGTATAAATTTAATGTAAATGTTAAATTTTATTCTTGTTCTGTTGGTTTTATGACTGTATTTGGCAAAGCATTAACACAATGGCTAGTCTTAGTTTACTAAGAGGCTACTGGAAAAAAGGATGAAAGGGAACATGTCACGTGGAAAAGCCTTTTCTCACTAAATAATTCAGGGAAGTTAAGACACAACACCTGAACTTCTATCTGGAAAGTCCCCATTTACAGGTTCCAGAAAAGTTGCACAAATTGCTTGGCCAGCCCCGGGAGTCCGTCCAGTGGATGGGCATCTGGTGCTTTGAAACTTTTTAGATCAGCACACACACAAACCTTGCTAGGAAAGTCAGAGAACCCTCAGCTTGACTGGGTCCTCATCAGAGTGCAGGTATTTGAGTTAATAACCTTTTCATTTTTTAATTTTTTTTAAATACAGTCTTAATCTCTTAGTGATGCTAAATCCCTGTTCTTCAAATTATAGAATATTCTGATCACGCTTTTCTCCACAGGACATACCTTCCCGGGAGAAGAACTACAGGTGTCCAGTCTGGGGGGAGGCCTGTTGGTCAAGCTTAGTTCACACACTTTTCTGTGGCTGAGAAACTAGTCTGAGGGTGGTAGAGTGGTGGGATTACACCACAGGACAGGGAAAGACACAAGATTAACTTCTAGCATTCGGAGACCAGAGATGGGAGAGAGATGAAGGATTTCTTCTAACTCTGTGGGGTTTTCAAAGCACAGATATGCTGGAAACCATGGACAGTTGGCAAGTTCAGCTACTCCATATTCCTTCACTGATCTGTTACCACAGAGCAGCAAACCTCTGAGTTCTGAAATTCACAACTGAGAAGGAGAATAAATGCTTTGAATGTGCACTTGCTAATTAAATTTATAGGTGCATCCTGCCCCTCTAGAAATGGGACTCGTTTGGGGATCCTGACTTATCATGCTGGAGTTTTCACACCCCAAGCTCATTTGGAATGTGATATTTCTGTGTATTTTGAATGATTCCCCATTAATTATAGCACATGGAGTGGAAGGTTTCCCAGCTATCTCTTGTTGCCTGTCAGTACCTGTCACTAATTAATGCCCACAGCTCAGAAGACTCAGCTGCCCCGCACAGAACCTCTGCCCATGTCAGCAGCTGGCAGCCTGTACACTTCCCTTTGGATCTGAAAAAATTAAGGACAGACAAACCTGCCAACGTACCTGGTGTCTGCGAGAAGAGGAGCAGATGCCAACAGAGGTCTGCACCTGAATGGACAAGGAGTGAGCATAGAGCTTGCACAGACAGCAGGCAGCGTCAGCTCAAACAGCGTGCAGCTGTCCTTATGAAGTGTGTTTGCCCATTTCCTTGGATGCAGCTTGTCCACCTGGGATCATCAGTTGATTGGTTCTGTGTTTACCAGCTTTAACTCCATCACTGCCAATGGAAAAGTGCACAAAGCCCAATCACAAGGAACGTGAAGCTATGCCACCAAACTAGATTGCGGTTGAAGTCCTGCCTCAGGCTCTTTTCCTGGAATCTAGCTATGTCGGCCCCGTGCATAGGGTCAGAGGAGCACAGGGCTCCCTTGAGGCAGACCATTGGTACTAGTGGTGCTGTTCCAACTGCCATCTTGCTGCAACAGAATAACATATCTAATAATGGTTCAACAGTGTGAGATATACCAAGACTGCAGCCAATCCCAGCTTCTAGCTGGCAGAAATTTAGGGATCTGAGAGTAAGGAGATCTCTTTCAGACAAACCTAGCTAAATGCAATTGATTAACCTGTTCTCAGTGATATTTATCTAGTTCTTTTTAAAACCATGATATTGTCTTGTCTTTTCAAACACCATCTGAAAAGAAGTTCCAGAGGTTAGCTGCAGATTGTGTGGAGAAATATTTTTTTAAAATAATAAGCGGCTTTCCATTAGTTTCATGTGTTGTGCTCTCTTATTTCTGTTATGAAAATGAGGAAATGATACTTCCTCATTTACTTTGCCAACAGTAGACGTGACTTAGTAGTTCGTTCGGTATTATATCCTGCTTTAGTCATCTCTTTTCTGAACTGAAAATTTCCAGTTTCTTTAATTTTTGCTCGTATCAGATCTGTTCTGTGCTTCTTACCATTTTAGTTGCAGTTTTCAGTACTTTTCCCAATTCCAGTGTAACTTTTTTTGATATGAGGCAGCAAGATCTACACCAAGTATTCAAGAGATAGCAATGTCATGGTTTTATGAAGAGGGAATACTATGTTAAATGACTTATTTTCTATCTTTTTTAATGATTAGCAATATTTTGTTAGCTTTTTGATGTGTCACTGCACATTGACTAGGTGTTTTTTAGAGAACCACCAACAGTGACTCCAATTGTTTTCTTCCTGAATGGTAACAAATAAATTGTATCCCATCACTTCAAGTGTACAGTTGGTATTCTACTTCTAAATGTTCTTTACTTTTCATTTATCAACACTGAGTTGTATTTGCCACTTTGTTGCTCAGTCACCTGATTTTATATGATCTTTTTTTCCCCTTTACAATCAATCCCCTTTGGACTCAAATATCTTAAGTAGTTTTGTATCTTCTGCAAAATTTTCCCACCTCACCTTTAACCCATTTTACTAGGCTATTTATGAATATGTGGAACAATACTGGAATCAGCAGAGATACCAGGATCTATTTATCTCCTTTATAAGTTTTATCAGCACAGTTTGTCTCTCTGTATTCTAAAAACTGAGCATTTATTTTTTACCCTTTGTAGTCTATCTTTTAACCAGTTACTGTCCCAAATAAAGCCCTTGATAAGGAAGACTTTCTCAAAAGCTAAATACATCAGATCTGTTTGAATTGATTTTCCACATCTTTCTGACCCCCTCAAGAAGATCTAATAGTTTACTGAGGCACAATTTGCTTTAACAAACAAACAATCAAACAAAAAAGCATGTCCACTCTTCCCCAGCAGACTGTGCTTACCAATGTATCTTGTAATCATTGTGTTCTATAAATTCAACCAATTTGCTTGGTACAAAAGCAAGGCTTATCTCTTCCAACTGCAAGAATCATCTCTGGAGACCTCTTCAATAATTGTCCTCACATCAGTTAGCCCACAGTCACCCGATAAGGGTGATTTTCAATGACTGGTTACATTCCTCATCTAGTGGGTCTGAAAAGTCTTGTCAGAACTGTGCATATGGCTCACAGGAGTCACTGGGCTTCCCTGAGGTTGGCTGAGTGGTAGCAAACATGCTCTTACAGCAGTAATCTTGCTCTAGGAATGTGAAAATGATTAATAAAAGTTACACAGGGTCAGATTTCTACCAGTAGCCCCATTTCCTGAATTAAAAAACAACAACAACAACAACAACAACAAGGGTGCAGACAAGGGAAGATAATTTGATACACACCCCTACCTGGAAATGTCTAAGGTTCCTTCCTATCTCCCTAAGATATAAATGGGGGAACCTGACATCACTGGAACCCCAGAAGTGATGCACAGATCTCAGAGATCCCTTCAGAGACAGGCATTCATATCACAATCTTAATGCTTCCCCAACAGCTCTAGGAACCTCTCCAGCTTCCTGTGAGCACTAGTTTCACCTGATATGTGCTACTGGGGCCTGTTGCATGTTCCTCTGCCTCGCAATCTGCTGAAGGGTTTATCTGCAGAGCTGATGGGATCACCTGAGTGCCTCAGGGGTCAGCCCTTGGGCCAATTTTATGTAACATCTTCATTAATGATCTTGATGATGGGATAGTTTCCACATTCAGAAAGTTTGCCAATGACACTAAGCTGTGAGGAATGGTAAATAAAATGGCAGGCAGGGACAGGATTGAGGGAGACAATTTGGAGCACTGGGCCAAGTGAAATTTCCTGAGGTTCAACTAGGACAAATGCAAAATCCTGCACGTAGGACAGAAAAATCCCATGTACTGCTATAGGATGGGGACTTATCGGCTACATAGCAATACTGTAGAAAATGACCTGGGACCCATGGTAGACAAGAAGCTGTATATTAGTCATCAGGGTGCCCTTGATGCCAAAAAGGGCAACAACATATTGGGCTGCATCAGTGGGAGCATTGGCAGCAAATTGAGGAGTGTGATTATTCCCCTCTATTGGGCATTGGAGAGGCCTCACCTGGAATATTGTGTCCAATTTTGAGCTCCACACTACAAAAAAGATGTATACAAATTAAGAGTCCAGTGGATGGCAACATAAATGATTAGGTAGATGGGGTCATGACTTAGGAGGAGAGACTGAGGGAAAAAGGCTTATTTAGTCTGTAGAAGAAAAGATTGTGGGTGGAGTGATAGCAATCTTCAACGACCTTAAGGGATGTTTTAAAGACGAGGGAACCAGGCTATTCTCAGACATCAAAAGGGACAGAACAAGGAGCAATGGTTTCAGGTTGAAGCTGCAGAGATCTAGGTTGGATATTAGGGAAAAAAAAAAACTTTATCACTAAGAGAGTGTTGAAGTACTGGAATAGGTTACAAAAACAGCTGGTGGAATCTCCAATTTTGGAAATGTTAAAGGCCCGGGTAAACAAAACCTTGTCTGGGACAATTTACTTGGATTGGTCCTATTTTTAACTGGGAACTGGACTAGATGAGCTCATGGGGCAACTTCTAGCCCTAATATTCTAGGATTCTGTGAAATCTGTAAATTTTATAGGGGTGGAGGAAAGGATGTGACACAGATACAGACAGACATCATCTTTCTCTCCAAGTCCATACAAATGCAAATCATACCAAATGGACTGAAAGTGAAAAATCCATTTCCCATTGTAATTCTCCATTGAAGCTTGTGTATGCATATATCTGAACTGTACTTTCCAATTCATTCATCTTTCTCAAAACAGGTTGGAGCCCACAAAATCTTATGCACAAAAAAAATTCATTAGTCTTTAAGGTGCCAACGGACTCTCACTATTCCTGCTGTACACAGACTAAAGAGGCTACCCCTCTGGAACTTAGCTGCTCACATTTAATCCCAACTTCTCCAGAAATTCCTTCTTTAAACTTGGATTTTGACACTCCAAGCAGTGCTGAAACTACATGACAAGCCTTCCACATGAACCAGTTTTAGTCTCTCCTCCCCTGTAGTTGACCCTTGTATTGTGGAGAGGAGGGATAGAAAGAAGACAGCTAGAGTGGCTGATTCTCTGGAGATGGTGCAGAATTCACCTGTCTCTTAAGGAACACCCTGAGTGTCCTCGCACGAATAGATTTGGTCTTCATGCTGTACACAATTGGATTCATCAGAGGTGGGACCAGCAAATACACATAGCCCATGACATTCTGAAACCAGGGAGAAGAGATCTTCACATATCTGTATATAATAGTCAAGACAAACTCTGGAATGTAGTAGAGCATAACAATGCATACGTGGGAAATGCAGGTATTCAGGGCCTTGAAGCACTCCACAGAGGATGTGACGCTCAGTACGGTTTTGAGGATCATCCCATAAGATAGGAGGATGAGCAGGAAGTCCAACCCCACTGAAGCAAGAGTCTCAGAGAGACCATAGATAACGTTGACTCTGATATCTGAACAAGCCATCTTCATGACCACCTGGTGTAAGCAGTAGGAATGGGAGAGGATGTTATCCTTACAGTATTGGTGCTGTTTCAGAAGAATGGGGAGTGGCAATATTAGGACCACCCCCCTTAGCAGAGATACCAGCCCCATCTTGGCAATTCTGGATGGGGTTAATATGGATTCATATCTGAGTGGGTTACAGATTGCAACATAGCGGTCGAAGGCCATAGCCACGAGCACAGCAGATTCAATCTCCGTCAACAAGTGGATGAAGAACAGCTGGACGAAACAGGCATCATGGCTGATCTCTCTAGAGTTAAACATAAATATTGCCAGTGTTGTCGGCATGGTGGATATTGATATGCCAATGTCTGTAAGGGCCAACATGGAAAGCAGAATGTACATGGGCTCATGGAGGGTTGGATCTGTTTTTACAATGAACAGAATAATTGAATTTCCTAATATAGAGGTAAGATATATTAAGCAGAAAGGGATGGAAATCCAGACATGGACGTCTTCCAGCCCAGGGATTCCAGTGAGATAGAACAAAGAATGATGGACTTCAGTGTCATTCAAAGATGACATAATGCACTAGGTGGACCAAGTAGTTTTGAACTTTACTTTCTGAAAAGAAAAATAACAGGAGACTTGATGATACGCAATAAGATATCATTTTGGTATATGTGCCAATCTACAGTTTCCCATGAGCTCAACACAGTTTGAAAAGAGGATTCTGGTCTAGATTGCCCACTGGCACGATCAGATAGAGCCAATCTTATATTTTTATGTGCAGCACTGATTCAAAGATAAGTGTTAGAAGAAGAAAATGAAGGATCAGGTCAGGTGAGGAGAGGAGACCGTAAATGGTGCCTTCAATCACAAAACTTGTTCCCTTTACACATCCAGCCTGGTGGGAAGTAGCCATGACCTGAGTGGAACCATGCAAGTAAGTCCAGAAAACAGATTTCACAATACATTCATTCTTTCAAAGATGTTAAATGTAATATACATAATGTAACAGGCTCATGAATAAAACAACATGTTGCATCATGCCTAAATCCCTATTTAGTTTTACAATTCTTACTATTCAGATAATATAATTAGATCATACTTAATATACAGTATATAATTATCCTGCCCTTGTTTTGTTACTTATGAGTAATTTGGGTACCAAATAGAGTTCTCACCAATGAAATGTTCAAAGCTATTCTGCCCTCTCTATTATCTGACCCTGTCAGTCTGTATATCAGGGCATGTTTAGTAAGTTTGCACTAGGGCAATCACAGTAAACTGTCTTTGTTCAACTTTGAATGTATTTCACTCAACCTTCCTTTGTTAGCTATATGTCAGTGCTTTCCTGCCAAGTTGTTTACCCCTTATGGCACAGTTTCAGTAACAGGTTTGATTTCTAATAATCCCAGTGCCCAGCTACTCAGATATTATAAAATATAAATTTCCTACAAGAAACATTTACAGATTGGCTCACACATGTAGTCTATCTAGTCCAGTATTCAGCGGCAAGTACCAGATGTTTTGCAGGAAAGCAGAAGCCCTGTTATACATAGATATGAAGTAAATTGATCCCAACAAACATTTCTTTATATTACACAGACAGTTTAAACATATTTTATAGTGTAGTGTATATCATCGCGTATAAGCCGAGATTTTTGTGCCTGACAATTGGCTACAAAACAGGCACTCGGCTTATACTCGGGAGAATATGGTAGACAGCTCCCACCAGCCCTTTCCCTGCCCATACGGCAGGGTGGAGCTCCATTGTCGCCAGGCAGCCATCTTGGGCAGTCCGCTGAGCTGGGGCTGGAGAAACGAAGGGACCCCAGCATCTGGAGCAGCCAAGTAAGGGGGTCCTTTGGGGAGTCGGCCTGGACATTGAGTGGGGATTCAGGGAGGACAGTAAAGCGGCAACAGGGACTGGGGGCAGGGACCGGAGGTTGGCGAGTCTGGGTAAAGTGATGGGAGGGCCCAAGGGTTGGGGGCAGCGGTTCAGGGAGGCCAGGGAAGGGGTGGCAGGGCCTGGGCATTGGGGGAGGGGTTGGGGAGTCTGGGGAAAGCAGCAGGAAGGCCCAGGTGTTTTGGGGAGCCCAGGGAAGTGGAGACAGGGACTGGGGATTTGTGGGGAGTGCCTGGGAGGCTGGGAAGAGCGGCAGCAGGGGTCAGGGGTGACAAGTAAAGGGGTGGAAAGGCTGTTGGGGAACAGGGGAGCAACAGCAGGAAAAAGAGGAGGAGGAGGGGGGCAGCAGTGAGGGAAGGGCAGAGCAGGGAAGCAGCAGGAGAAGCTGGGGGGCAGATCAGGTGACAGCAGGAGGAGTAGGAGGCAGCAGTGAGAAAGGGGTAGAGCAGGGAGGCAGTAGTGAGGGAAGGGCAGAGCAGAGCAAGGGGCAGCATATGGAGCTGGGGGGGCAGCAGTGAGGGAAGGGCAGAGCAGGGGGACAGGAGTGAGGAATGGACAGGGCAGGGAAAAAGCAGTAGGAGAGATTTGGAGGATAGGGAAGCTGTTGGGAACCCCAGGGGAAACCCAGCAGCAGCACTGAGTGGGGGAGTTAGGGGCCAAGGCCAAATGGGTATCTCGGTTTATACAGAGGTCACCTATTTTGCTCCTATTTTGGGCTCACAACTGGGGGGGGGTCGGCTTATGCCCGAATCAGCTTATACCCAAGTATATATGGTAAATTAAAAAGGTTTATAGGCCTCACAAGTCATTTTATAAAACTCTCACTATTTTAATTAGATTTTCTCTTTCCCTATTTAAATGAGTCCCTCTTCTAGACTACAGATCAGTGGTTCTCAACCTTTCCCAGGTCAGGACACACTTGACAGAATATCATGACCCTATAGAATATGCCAACCAACCCACCCCAGCTCAAATCCAACCATCTCACTTCACTCTCTGTGCCATTCTTACCACTGTGCAGTGACACAGTAAAATGTTCTGACGTGGTGGTTGAGAAGCACTGCTATAGATATTTAGGCCTGCCTGTAAGGTCTATGATTTTTAAATATGTTTGTATCACTTATCTTGCTACAGTGACAGCAAATCAAAGAACCAAAACCACAAGTCGCTTGACAGGGTGAGGCCATGTATTTTGGCCAAGCAAAGGCAGAATGCACCAGCAGCAGCCATGAGCTGGGCAGCATGCAGTCATAGCCACATGTTACTAACACATCCCTATAGAAAAGGTCCATGCTTCCAGATAAAGGTGTTTTTGTTGTTGGGTTTTTTGTTTGTTTGTTTGTTTGTTTGTTTGCAAACAATATGTGGATAGGCTCTACATTTTGTATTGCTTTTTCATCCTGGTACCCATAGCTCTGACGACTTCCATCTGACTGCTTGATTGTTTCTCTCTGTTCTATAACTAGCTGCAGTCAATTAAGGTGTTGTGGTATGATTGGATAAAGAATTATGTTACAATATGTAGGAATGGTTTAAAAACCCATCTTGACATATTAAAGAAGTGATTGACTAAAATATAAAAATTGAGGTAAAGCATGAAGAAGGAGAAAAATGTATTGGGAATCTGAATTTATTGAGGATGTAAGTAAAATTGTAAGGATGAGGGGAAAAAGTATTAGGGAGAGGTGAAAGTTTATAGGTTGGGAAAATGTACTGGCATAAAGGACTATTGTGTGCTAATGATTACTTGTGTGGAAAAGATCCTAATAAACTTGAAGTATTGCCTAGGCCTAGACTCTCAATTCTTGCCTCACAGAGAGGAGTAGAAGACCAAAGAACTTGGGAGGGTGCTAACATCTCTTGAATCTTATTAAACTACTCAACCAGGGGTTAAAGTATAATTTGGGGGGCCCCAAAACCCTCCTAAATTTCCAGGGCCCCTTCCAAGTGGGTGTAGGCCACCCTCATGCAGGTCCAGGCCCCCTTTATGCACCCCAGCTACTGCCCCCTCAAATGTCTGGCCCCCACCTCAGCTACTGCCCCCAAACACCTGACCCCCAACCCCAGCTACTGCTCCCAAAACACCTACCCATACCAGACCCCTCCCCCCATTTTGTTCTCAGCCCCAGTCCACTCTCCCTAAGCTCCATGTCCCCATTCCAGCCCCACAACCTCCCCATCTCCCGGCTCCCCACCTTCATGCCACCCTCTTCAGTCCCCCAAGCCCTCCCCAACCCACCATCTTGATCCCTTCTCCCCCTCCCATGCACCCTCTCTGCCCCCATGCTTTCCTCACCAGCACCCCAACTGCCCCCACACCTCCTTACCTGGCTGAAGTGGCCGAGGAGCTGGGTTGGGGGAAGGAGGCAATGGCACTGGCCATCCAGCTGGCCAGCAAGGAGGAGGCGAAGCTTGAGGCTGGGGCTGAGCCGCGTGCATTGTCTGTCCCCACCTGGAAGAGGCAGAGCCACCACATGCTCCGAGGAGGGGAGGGAGGGGTAGCTGCGCTGGCCCCAGCACACAGCCCCTCCTTTCCACCCACTTGGGGAACCGTGCTAGAACACTGTGTTCTGGCATGCCCATCTAATTTTAGCTGCCCTGGAATGCAGCTTTCTGGCATCCCCCTATTTTTGTAGGGCCCCAGAATGCAGCATTCCTAGGTGTTCCCCTGTTTTTAGGGGTCCTGAAGCCTTGGTGTCCTAAAATACAGGGCCCTGGAAAAGCATTCTGGGGTGCTTCCCCTTAATTTAACCCTTGTACTCGACCCACTAATATGTTGTGGCTGTGAATTCCACAGCCTACCTGAGGACTGCATGGCTTTATAACTGGAGCTTTTGAGATCATGGTGAAGTCATCCTTACATTTATTTGTCCTGCACCAGTTCTATCTATCTGTCCATCCTGAGGTACAAAACTATACCATAGCCTCTGTGCTGTAATGGGATAAAATCTTAACATCAGGTCCTGAATTCAGGAACCTTGACTGCAACATCATCAGTCCATATATACACAGGTAAAATTGATCTGAATCAGCATCTATTAACTTTCACTTAACACATGCTCTCAGTGATAAACTGAGACCTCCAAGAATTCCTCTAAAAGACAGTGAATGATTTCATGGTTCGCGTTCAATGGATGAAGAAAAGTCAATAAAGCTACAGAAGTCTTCTGATCATCAAAGTCCCCATTGTCTCTGTATCCAGTGGTCCTGTAAATATTTTGCAAGTTACAAGCTAACATAGGGTGTGTCTATACCTGAGAGTTAGGTCAGCTTGAGGAAGTTGAGGTCGACCTACAGACTGTTTCAGCCACATTGGGCTTTTTTCTTCTTCCTTTTTTTTTTTAAGTCAACTTAAGCACTTCCTTAAATGGATTTAACAACACGACCTCGTAACATCTGTCTAATGCTTATGTCAATCTTACTATGCTGAATAAACCCTATGTGTTTGGAAGAAAGCCTTTAAGTCAACCCTATCGACCTCCAGGCCCCCTGTTGACCTAGAACCTGCCAGTGGGGATGCAGGCAGCCAACAGGAGTTTTCAATGTGTACTTTCTAAGTCAACTTAACAAGGTCAACTTTAAGTCAATTTAAAGATGACCTTGTTAGAATGATTGAATAGAGCCTTCGGTGTAGACAAACCCATGGAGAATTATAGTATCTGAGTGGTTCCAAAGCAGCAGCCATGTTAGTTTAACAAAAGAAGCAAGGAGTCCTGTAGCACTTTATCTGGCTGGGGGAGGGATTGGTGTCTGAAACGATACATAGTGCAAATAGTAGTGTCCCAGGGTGCTGAGCAAGAAGTACTAACTAAGCTCCCTGCCATGCCAGCAGCAGTTTAGGAAAGGAAAATAGAGCTGTCTAAAAAGAAATTTGTCTGCAAATAAAGAAAAGAAAATAGCTGTGTGACGGATTAGTCTTGGGGACGCATATGGTGCTGAGAGGAGGAAAGACGAGGGATGAACCTGGGAAGGGGAGGGAGAGTGATAACCCTTTCCTTGGTGCAGACACTGGAAGGCAACATTTGTAAGGTGAAAAGGTGTTGGGAGCACAATCTGTAAAGAAATCTGCACAAGTGGTGCGTGAACCCGAGGGTCCCTCACAGAGTTTGTGAAGGCAGCATAAGCAGAATGGGCCCTGAAACATCCTGCTACAATTACTTTTGAACAGATGTCCACTTGAGTATGCAAACATCTTCTGGACATTTAGAAGAAAACAGCATCATCCAGCTGCTCAGTGCTAAGAGAGTTCATTGGACAAAGCCACTGAACAGAGGACAAGTTCCAGAGGGGCAGGCATTTTAGTCTAGCTCAGCAGAAGAAACAAGGTGCCCTGTGGCCCTTTTAAAGGATAAGAAATGTATTTATCATATGAGCTTTTCTGGCTAAAATCCCACTTCATCAGCTACATGAAAAGGAAACTCCGGTGTAGAAGGAAATATATGAATGCAGGGAAGAGTAAGTCACAAGGTCAACTGACAGCTTTCTCAGCAAACCAAGTAAGATGGTTTGGATTTAAACAGTGTGGAACAGCAGATAAAAGCGGGGAAGGTTAAAAGAAGAGAAAATCACATTTCATAATGAAACAAGCAAGCAGTCCTGTGATAGTTAAAACTAACAAATTTATTTATCACATCAACTTTCATCAGACAAAATCCCACTTTGTTAGACCCTTGAAAACAGGGAACTTACAGAATGGGAGAAACATAGACTCAGGGTAGTGTAAATCATAGCATCTGACATAGTGGGATATTTACCTACAGAACTACTCTTTAAGGCTATATCTATACCTAAAATCCTAGTTAAAATTTAGTTAGTCTGAACAAAGTAGTTTGAAAATTAGTTTGAAGTAAGCAGGTGTTTTTGTTTTTAGTTTAACCTAAAAAAAAAAAAAAAAAATACAACACCCGTAGTTCAAACAAACCACTAGTTCAAACTTTCTTAGTTCGAACTAGCATGTCTATCTTATGCCAGTTTGAACCGAATACACCAATACATTTAAAGTAAGAAGTTAGTTTCAACTAATCAGCTGAACTAACTAGAACTGAACAATTTTTTTTTCTTTGGTTCAAACTAGGCAAAGCCTAGTATTGATGGTGTTCAAATTAGTAAAATATTTGTCAAAACAGCCTAAGTGCCAACAGCCTCCCTGCTCGTTTAGCTGAACTAGACTAAGACAGCTAAACTTTTTGGAAGTTTGGTAATGAATGAGCTAGCCCAAATCTCTATTCTATTCAGGCCTAATTTAACAGTGTAGATTTTGCATATGAATTCTAACTCTGCCCATTCCCTTTTGTGTCTTGAAGTGCTTCTGTTGAAGCACTGTAACTTCATGCGTTTCACAGAATTCACAGGGTTGGCTGAAGTTTTTCCTCTTGGTTTTTGAGTACTACCATTCTTGTTACCTGATTTGTGTTCAGTTATCTTTTTGCTTAGAGATAGTCCAGTCTGGCCAATGTACAAGTCAGAGAGGCATTGTTGGCTCATGATAACATATATCACCTTGGTGGATAAGTGAGAGTGTCCCTGTAGAGCAATTGGCTTGGTTAGGTCCTACGATGGTGTCATTTGAGTAGCTATGTGCGTAGAGTTGCCAGCAAGGCTTGTTGCAGGCACAGGTTCCTGCTTCAGTGTTTCTGTTGTATGGTGTGTACACTCTTCAGGTTATAGAACTGTTTGTAAGCAACGAGAGACCTATACTCCAAGACTTAAAAGCCAATTTCTAAGATAATAGTGCATTTTCTCCAACGCCTCAGAGACAAACACCTTGAGAATCTCTATCAAGCATTCTTAAAACTATAATATCCACCCATAGAATTGCAGAAACAGATTGACAGAAACAGATGGGTTCAGAACATACCCCAGGTCATCAGCTACAAACCCCAAGGCAAATTTCAGCAGACCATCATCAAGGATCTATAGCTTCCGGCAAAATGATCCATCACTCTCTCAAACCTTGAAAGTTCAGCCTCTCCTCAGTTAAAGAAGCTGCCCTACCATTAAACAAATACCAGCAACTGTAGACTGTACAACAGAAACATTAAGACAGGTACCTATCCCTGCAACAATCCTCATTGCAAAGTTTATCAACGTATCCATTCAACTGTCCTGCACATTCTGTGAAAGACAGAGATAGAAGAGAGATTTTGTTTGGGCCATTCACTTTAAAAGGTGATTTTTCTGTTTTTTAACTTCCCACCATCTTATCTTTTGTTCCACTATGTTTCAATTCAAACAAGTGGTTTGGTTTGCTGAAAAATCAGAACTCACTTTGTGACTTATCCTTCTCTGAATTTCTATATTCCCTTCTATGCTGTATTTGCCATTTCATGAATCTGAGGAAGATGGACTTAACCCAGTGGGAGGGGAAGAAATGTCCATCATTCTTTAAAAGTACCACAGGGCTCCTTGTTTGCTCCATTGGAAGGAGTATTTGGAAAACCTCATAATTACTTTTTTAAAGCAAAAGATGTTACATAATAAACTTACTCTTCTTACAATTCCTCTGGCTCCTGGATTTTGACACACACGCATGTAACAAGTTTGTTTTTTAATAAAGATGTTACAGAAAAAAATGGCTTAACATATATAGAATTAGACTTTAGGACCCACATGTAAAGCCATTCTTTGCCTTTGGCTATTCTTTCAGTGATGTATTCTCAGGCTACAATGGACCATTAGTCTAATACATTGTAACCCAGCATGTGTTTCAGAGCCATGATGAGGGTTTGTGGGAAGTGGTTTCAAAGTCAAATAAATCAGTATGGAAATCAAATGCCATTTCACACAAGAACATTCTCTGTTGTTCTTTGTCTCTGTCTATCTCTCTCTGACTATCATGTACTGTACAAATGAAATACACACCGCTCTGGAGCAGTATGGTTACAGAAATGGAAGTGAAAGCCTGCAAATGTGCTTTCCCAGTGCTGGGAGTCTCTCCAGAGGCCAGGCAGAACTGACCCACACCACTGGCAAAGTTAGAAAATGCTCAGCCTGAGTGTGTCTCCATGAGGGTGGGGGTATTTGAAGTAATACAGTACACTCCGTTGTTTTAATACCCTCATATTCACTCTAGTGATGCTTTATCCCTATTCTTCAAATTAAACACTACTTGCTAACTCTTCTCTCTATCGGTCACTTAGTATCAGGGGAAGACCCACAGGTGTAAAATTCAGTAGGACCTGTTGGGCAAGCTCAGTTGACACAAAATTTACTGTAGTCCAGAATCTAGTCTGAGAGTGCGAAAGTGATGGGATTCCACTACAGGAGAGGAAAGGCAGAAGGCTGAACAATAACATTCAGAGACGAGAGAGGGAGCAGAGATGGAGGATTCCTTCTAACTCTGATAGTGTTAAAAGCACAAAAATGTTGGAGACCTCATCCTGTCAGTGAAATGAAATTCTCCATGCTCCTTGTCTGACCTATCACTACAGAGCAACACAACTTTGTGTTCCTATTTTCACAATCAAAGCAAAGAATAAAAGCTTTGAACATAAATTTGTTAACTAATTTTACAGAAGCAAATATACCTGAGGTACGAGAGAGTCCATGGGCTCTCACTCAGTCCAGATCATCCTGCCCCTTTAGACATGGGACCCATTTTGAGATCCTGACTAGGGGCATCAGAGTTTTGTCTCCCCAAGCTGTCCTTGTATCTGGTGTTTGGGTGTGTCTTGAAGGATCCCCCATGGTACCTGGAATGGTGGGTTCCCGAGGTACCCAGTGCTGAAGGTTCTCTAGTTCTTGTCAGTGAGTAACACCACAGCCCAGCAGAGCCATGTGTGGAAGCACAAAATATCTGGCCATTTCAGCAGTCGACTACCTTTCCCTTTTCTTTGTGCTGGAAAGGTCTTAAGACAGAGAAAACTGCAAAACGTACCCAGTGCCTATGAGAAGGAGAGCAGCTCCCAACAGAGTTCTGTACCGGAATGGGCAAGGAGTCAGCAGAGCTTGTATGCACAGCAAGTAGTGCACAGCTGTCCTTATGAAGCATATTTGTCTTTTTCCTTGGGGGTCACTTGGCCACCTGGGACTCTCAGTTGATTGGTTCAGTGTGTGCAAGATTTAACAAACTGAAAGAAGCCAAGTCACAGGGGAGGTACTTGAGAGCTATGATGAGAAAGACTTTCTGAAAATCTAAATACACTACCTCTATTGGATCTCCTTTTCAACATGCTTGCTGTCTCCCTCAAAGAGTTCAATTAGATTATTGAGGAAAAATCTGACTAAAAACAAAACAAAACAAAACAAAACTGTTTCCCACCAAACTTTGTTTGTGCATGTGTGGTTCCATTCCTTACCTAGAATGTTGATAAATCTTGTCAGAACTGGACATGTGGTTCAGAATAGCGAGTCGATGTCTCGTTCATTCTTAGCATACAGCTTGATGTCATCCATGTAGAGGAGGTGGCTAATGGTAGTCACAGGGCTCCCCTGAGGGCAGCCAGATGTTATCAATCATCCTGTTACAGCTGTAATCTTGCGGTAGGAATGTAAAAGGGACTAAGATGAGTATGCAGGGTCATATTTCTTCCAGGATCCCCCTGCATTGAATCATACACTCAGAGTGAAAATGTCGGAAGGACAATTCTATACAGATCCCTACTTGGAAATTTCCAAGGTATCTTCATTTCTCCCTGAGCTATAAAAAAGAGAGACCTGAGCTCAGTGGATCCCGAAAAGTGATGCAGAGATCTCAGAGGTCCCCTCAAAGATAGGCGCTTATACCTCAATCTTGGCACCTCCGTAACTTCTCTAGGAACCTCTTCAGCTCCGTTGGAGCAGAGGTTTCACTAGACGAGTGCTACTGGGGCCTGTTACAGCAGCTGATGCCCACAGGATCTGAAGAAATGTTTATTTGCATTGTGAGGGGACCAGCTGGAGATGGGAATGCTGCTTAAAGAGGATGGTGAGATATCAAACATTAGCCATCTAGTGGGTGAGGGGGTTTGAACTTTCCATACCCAGAGTGAAATCATAGATTTTGTTTGTGGAACCTCCACTGGTGTTAAAAAGAAAAGGCAAGTGAAGAGTTACAATTTCTCTGGGGGATCCAAGAAACATCAGCAGGGCAGTACAACAGTAACTAATGTTTTCAGTCAAAAATGATAATTTTTCAATGAAAGCCCACCACCAAAAATTGATGGAAAGCACACATTGCAGTTTGATTAAAAAAAAAAAAATCACCTTATGTTGGGAAAATCCTCTGTTTTCCAGCCCAGTCTGAAATTAGAGTATGGGACTCTCTGATTCCAGTGACTGAACCACAGACAAAGTGTCAGGACCAGTGACCCATAGACTTCCTGTACTTAGCAGCCCTTGGCTATCTGCTGGACGAGCTGTGCTGGGATTATTATAGCACAGGAAACTCCCTAGAAATGGGCTTTGAATAACAAACCACTAATCGTTGGAAGAATGTAAGTTTGACCATATTGAGTGACACCAACCCTCAATTGAGCTCATTTTCCTGTCTGCCCGGAGAGGTAACTGCCAGGCACTTCATATGGAGAGAACAACTCACACAGCTTAGTGAGTGATTCATCCCCTGTCATCTAGTCCCAGTGTCCAGTATTCAGAGCTTTAGAAGCACACAGAACACGGGTCTGCCTTCCTGACCAGCTCAATTAATTTTCATTGATGGGCCTGTCTTCTGTGAATGTGTCCAGTTTACTTCCAGACCCAGTTATACTTTTGTCCTTTAGAGCACACACTGACACTCTACTTGAGAGGATGCCTGCAAGACAAGAATATCCTTTTGTTAGTTTTAAATCTGGTTCTCATAAATGTCCTTAGGTGACCCTGGCTCTTGAATTATGTGAAGGGGTAAATATCATTTCCTCATTCAGTACCATACACACTTCATGATGTTACAGAGCTCCATCATTCCCCCCTTACTTGCCTCTCTTCCAGGCTGGAAATCTTGGAGCTCTTCCCCACCACTTATCATTTTTTCCCCTCAGCCTTCTCTCTGCTAGTTCCAGCTCAAATATATGTTCCTTTGACATGGCACACCTAGAACTGCACACACCGTTCACTGTGGTGGGCAAACCATCTACTATACTAATTTGTTATGTGTGTGATGAAAAGTGTACCATGTGACAGACCATTGTGATGTCAGAAGTGACTCAACCAGTTGCTCCTAAGGATTGGTCCCAAGGAGCAAGCCAGGAACAATTGGTTGAGTCACCTCTGACTTCACAATAGCCTGTCACATGGTGCATCCACCCACGCCTTTTCTGCCCCCATCTTCTTCCCATGCTCCTCTTCATCATCCCCACCTCCTGTCCCTGCCCCCCATCGCTGCCACCACCCACCCCCCATCTACTGCCCATGGCCCCCTTCTCCAGCCCTCCCCATCACTGCCCCCACCTCCTGCCCCAACCCCAACCACCCCTTCAACACCTCCATCGCTTGTCCCTGCTCCATTACTCCTCATCCCTCCCTCCACATCCCATGCCCTCATCCTTCCCCCATGCCCCCCCACACCCCTCACCTTCGCTTCTGCCATGCCCCCTACTCAATCTTTTATTAAACCTTTGATGCACATAGTACTGACAAGTGGTTGTACCCTACATCCTGCCCCCCACCTGCCCCTTCTCTGCCACCATCTGCTGCCCCTGCCCCCCTTCAACAGCCCAGTTTCTGCCCCTATACACTCCTTCTCTGCCCCATCTCCTGTCCATGTCCCTTTCAACATGCCCAGCTCCTGTTCCTGCCCCCCAAGCTCCTGCCACCACCCACCTTTTTTCTAACCTCATCTGCTGCCCATGGCCCCCTTCACCACCCTGGTACATCCTGGCTCAAGCCCTCGCCTTCACTGCCCCGAGCTTCTGCCCCTGCCTCACACCTTCTGCCTCCAGCCACCCCTTCTCTGACCCATCTACTGCCTTTGCCACCCTTCAACAGCCCAGCTCCTGCCCCAGCCCAGGCCCCCCAACCTCCTGCCCCCACACACCCTTCTCTGCCCCATCTCCTGTCCACGACACTGTTCACCAGCCCCACTTCCTGCCCCTGCCTCCCCTCCTGCTCCTCCCCACTTCTTTTCTGTCCCCATTTGCTGCCTCTGGCCCCCTTCACTACGCTGGCACATCCTGGCTCCAGTCCTCTTCTTCACTGCCCCCGTCTCCTTCCCCTTCCCCTGGCAATCCCTTCAACATCCCTACCTCCTGCCCCTGCTCCATTGTTCCTCATCCCTCCCTCCACATCCCATGCCCTCATCCCTTTCTCCATACCTCCACCCTTCACCCCTCACCTTCACTTCTGCCAAGCCCTCTACCCTACCCTATCCTTCCTTATCCTTCCAATGCATATGGTACTAACAAGTGACTGCACACCACCTCCTGCCCCCACACGCTCCTTCTCTGCTCCCATCTGCTGCCCCTGCCCCCCTTCAGCTCTCAGCTAGTTCCAATATTTCACGCTGACTCTTCAGACAATTGTAGGTGGTGCTCACTCATGGAAGAATCCATGATTTACCCTCCTCATTTTGACGGGTTTACAGCTAGCAAATTTATATTGGGGACATATGGTATTTTCTACTTTTTGTTTATTCTTTTCCTTACAATTCAAAACATTCTATTAGTTTTTTTTTCCCTACTATTGCACATTGAGTGAGTATTCTAAAAGACATATCCATAGTGATCTTGAGATATCTTTATGAAGTGGTAACAGCTGATTTAGACCCCATAATTTTCTAGCTCCATTTGGGATTATGTTTTCCTTCTGCATTCATTGGATATATCAATATTGAATTTCATCTGCTACTTTGTTGACCAGTGACCACATTTTCTGACATACCTTTGTAACTCTTTTCTGTCTACTTTGGGCTTTACTGTCATAAGAAGTTTTATATCCTTTGTTAATTTTGCCACCTCTGTGGTTACCCACATTTAAAATAATTTATAAATATGTTGAAAAGCACTGATCCCAGTAGAGACCTTAGGTGACACCACTATCTTTTCTCCATTCTGAAAACTGGCCAATTACGCCTATCTTTTGCTTCATGTATTTTAACCTCTAACTGATCCAGAAGTCGACCTTTTATTTTATCCCATGACATCTACAGTAAATTTCCTTAATAGCCTTTGGTGAGGGACCTCATCAAAGGCTTTCTGAAAACATAAATGTAGTTTATCAATGAGATCATTTTTGTCCACATGCTTGTTGACAGTAGATGGCGAGGCATGATTTCCCTTTACTGGACCAATGTTGACTCACTCCCAACCATTTTTTTTTAAATCTGTGTGTCCAATAATGCATTACTAGAGTTTTAAACTAGACTGAGTAATACTAAAGATAGACTTATTAGCTTATGATTGCTGTGATCAGCTCTGGGACTTTATTTTAAAAAAATGATTTACCCCCCTCAGATTAGCTGTATTCCAATGATCTCACTCAGAAGCTCACATAAATGATAAATGAAAAGCCACAGATATTAGTTCAGCAATTTTACATTTGCATTCCTTCAGAACTCTTGGGCAAATCTCATCTAGTCCTGTGCTCAAATATTACTGTTCAATTTACTGGTCTCCATATTACAAGTGTTATAAAAGAGCTAAGTTTTATTATTAAATTCTAGGTGAGGGACCTCTGTGTATCCAACTGATAAGTCCCACCTCACTTCAGATCCATTCACATGGGACAAGGCATTGTGCAGCTAAATGCAACAGATAAACTATGCAAGTGCCTATTTCATTGTGTAAGTGCTTCAGCATCCTGTCCTGTTTTGTGCCCTTTACATCCCAAAGTACACTTCTGGTCCTAGCAAAGACTGAAAAATTATAAATTCTGTTCTAAACCCACAATTTATGACACTCATCTGAGCTTGATCTTCATGAAAATATGCATAATTAAGGATTAAGAATTGTGACCACAAGATTCACTTTTAGGGTTTTAGGATGATTCTTGAAAGGACTAGGCAATTTTACATAGGACAGGAAAAGGTACAGCTGTCTGCAGCAGAAACACAAAATGTAGAAGAGTTTTGATTACTTTAATTCTGAGGTTGTGAGCTTCTGCTCCTGTCTTCTAAAAGGAAATATTGCCTTTTGGGTAAGGCAGGACACCATGAGTTAGGAAACTCATTTTAAATTACAGTCTCTTCAAAGATTAATTCTTTGATCTTTCACTTTGAGCCACAGAGCAGTGCTGAAACCACAGGACCAGCCTTCTGGATGGATGCGTTGTTTTCTCTCCTCCTGAAAAGTGGAGACCTAAACTGCAGAGAGCAGAGACAGGAAGAAGCCAGGAACAGTAGTTGATATTATGACGCTGTTGATGAATCGATCCTTCATTTGACGAAAATCCTGATTATACTCACACGAATGGGTTTGGTCTTCATGCTGTACACAATTGGGTTCATCAGAGGTGGAACCAACAAAAACACATAGCCTATGACAATCTGAAAAAAGGGAGAAGAGATATTCACAAATCTGTATACAATAGTCAAGCCAAGCACTGGTGTGTAGAAAAGCAGGACAATGCATATGTGGGAGATGCACGTGTTTAGGGCTTTTAAGCACTCTACACGGGATGCAATACTGAGCACAGTTTTGAAGATTATCCCATAAGATAGGAGGATAAGCAGGAAGTCCATGCCCACTGAAGCGAGAGTCTCAGCAAGACCATAGAAAACATTGACTCTGATATCTGTACAAGCCAGCTTCATCACCTCCTGGTGCAGGCAGTAGGAATGTGTGAGGATGTTATCCTTACAGTATCGGTGCTGTTTCAGGAGAATGGGCAGTGGCAGTATATAGGCCATGCCTCTTAGTAGACACGCCAGCCCAATCTTGGCAATTCTGGATGGGGTTAATATGGATTCATATCTGAGTGGGTTACAGATTGCAACCAACCGGTCGAAGGCCATTGACAGGAGCACAGCAGATTCAGTCAAAGTGAACAAGTGGATGAAAAACAGCTGGACAAAACAGGAATCATGTCTGATCTCCTTAAAGTTGAACCAGAAGATACCCAGTGTTGTTGGCATTGTAGATATCAATAAGCCAAGGTCAGTTATTGCCAACATGGAAAGGAAAATATACATGGGCTCATGGAGGGTTGGATCTATTTTTATAATGAACAGAATAACTGAATTTGCTAATATGGAAGAAAGATATATGAAGCAGAAGGGGATAGAAATCCAGACATGGACATTTTCCAGGCCAGGTATTCCGCTGAGATAGAACACAGTATGCTGGATTTTAGTGTCATTGGCAGATAACATGATGTCCTGGGTGGGACCAAGTAGTTTTGAGCGTTCCTTTCTGAAAGAAAAAAAAAAACAACAGAAGACTAGGTGGTATTCAATGGACATCAGTTTGCTCTATGTACCAATCTACAGACCTCCACGTGTTCAAGAAAGATCAGAATGTATTTAGTCTTGGATTTATCCTAGATAATTACCTGTTTTGTTTTTCTGTGTGCAGCAACTAATATTGGCCACTGTTGCAAGAAAGAATAATGGGCTAGACTGAAGCAATTGAATCAAATTTGCAAACAAATTTATTGATATGGAACTTTGATCATTTTGCTTCAGGTTTTAATAGAGACTTGGGATTTTTCTTTCATTATAACAGGTCATTTGTCCTGATCTTCCTCTATGTGCTCTTCCCCAGTGGTTGAATCTTTACAATTATTTTGCTTTGTTTTACAGTGTGACCTATCCCAATGACTTACATTTTGCTGCTATTTTCCTTCTATTGGCTATGTCTACACTTACAAAATTAAATTGAAAAAAAAATTGAAAATAACTACTTTGATTTTTCTTAGAAGTAATTATTGCAATTTAGCACTAGATAGAATTTATTATTTTGAATTAGGAGTCCATGAAAGACTCTCTAATTCAAAATAAATTAGGAGTTATTATTCTGGAATAGAGTCGCCACTAGACTCTCTAGTTCAAAATAGGAGAAGGCAGGCAAAAAAAAAAAATAGTGTCATTATTTTGGAACAGTCCTGTTCCATGTCTTAGTATGGGTTATTCTGAAATAATAATTTTGGTTTAAGAGCTATTTTGAAATAAATGCAGGTATTATTATTTTGAAATATTGCTTCATTATTTCAAAATAAAGAAACACTTAATTTGAAATAACAAAATGTATGCATGGACAGGAAAAATAGTTATTTTGAAATAAGCCTCCCTATTTCAAAATAACTTCTAAGTGTAGACATACCGATTCTGTAAGTTTCCCCATTTTCAAAATGTCTGACAAAGTGAGATTTTCTCCCATGTAAACTCATGCAATAAATTAATTTGTTAGTTTTTAAGTGCCACAGGACCCCTTGTTGTTTTCATATAGCTATGTACACCACTGATATGATAAGCAATGACAGTTTGGCTCAGATTTGTAGTCCATACAGTCAACTATTGAGTGGCAGGAACCAGATGTTTCACAGGAAGTTAGAAGATGACCTTCAATAGACAAATATGAGATAAGGAATATTTCCTTCTAATACACACAGACTATTCATATTTTAGGGTGTAAGAGGTATGGACATCCAAAGACATTTAATAAAACTCTTTTTTAAAAAATTAGATTCACTCCTTCCCCATATTAAAATCAAATTAATCTATGAATCTTATGAAACTCCTGGCCCCACTGGTATCTTGTAGTTGTGACTTACACAGCCTTCCTGAGAACTGCATGATTTTAGAACTGTAAAATTTCAAGTTCATGGTGAAAATTGTCAATGTGTTTCTGTTCTGCAGTGATGCTATCTATCTATCTATCTATCTGTGTTGAGAGCCCAAATTATTCCACAACCCTCTTGGTGGGACATGGGATAAAATCTTAACCCTATAATCTCAGTTCAGGAACCTTGACTTCAACAGCATCACTCCAGATTTTAAAATGTAAATATGATAAGAATTGGGCTTTATTAACAGTCCATTAACAAACGTGATATGTGAAAAACTATGAATCCCCAGAATTCTTCCAAAAGAAGGTCAGTGAATGCAGAAGAGCTGAACACCCTAGAGGCTTCTCTTTATCCTCAAAGGACCCCATTATCTCACCATCCAGTTTCTTGTAACTATTTGGCAAGTTACAAGCTAACACAGAGAATTACTCTATCTAGATGGAGGAGGGTTTGGTGTCTGAAATGGCGAATAGGACAAACTCTACTGTGACAAGATACTGAGCAAGAACTGCTAAGCCTGCCCTCTGTCATTCCAGCTGCAGTTTAGGGAAAGGATCATCAGCCTTGGGGCTGCCTAGGGTGCTGAGAGGAGAGAAGCCAGGGGATGAACCAGGGAAGAGGAAGATGAGCAATAGCTCTGTTCCCCTTGGTGCAGACCCTAAAAGTCAAATTTGCAAAGTGAAAAGGTTTTGGGAGCACAACTGCTAAATGAAATTGTTCCAGTGATGCTTGAAAGTGAGAACCACTGGGTGAGTTTGTGAAGGCAGGGGAGAAATAAAGGGGGAGAGAGACAGCAACATACAATTACTTTTGCACCGCTATCCTGATGAGCGTGCCAACAGCTTGTGGACAGTTAGGCGAAGACAGTATTGTCCTGCTCCTTAGAGCTGAGAGTTCATACCATGCACCCATTGCACAGAAGACATGTTCCAGAGGGGCAGCCATCTAAATCTAGCATAGAAAAAGAAACAGGGTGTCCTGGGGCATTTTTGAACACTAAAAATAATATTTATCTTATGAACTTCCCTAGCCAAAATCCCACTTCATCAGCTGCATCAAAGGAAACTACAGCGTGGAACAGAAAATATTAATGCAGGAAAGGTAAGTCACAAGGCCAGCTGATAACTTTTTCAGCAAACCAAGCAACCTGTTTGAGGTCAAATAGTGTGGTATAGCAGATAAAAAGGTGGGAAGGTTAAAAGACAGTAAAATCACCTCTTGCAGTGAAACAAATAAAGACTCCAGTGACACTTTTAAAGTCTAACATATATATATTTTTTAATGAGATGGGTTTTAATGGGGGAAAATACCATTACTTTAGACTCTTCAAGAAGGAGAACTTAAAGAATGGGCAAAAAAAAAAAAATGCAGGGTAGTGTAAATTTAGGTCATGGTTTCTGACAAAGTTTGCTTTTCTTCCATGAAAGCTGATGGGATAAACAAATTAGTTAGTCTTGAGAAATTCCACCAGATTCCTTGCTACTTCTGCTGAATTAGATTAACATGGCCACCACTTTGGAACTTTTGTAATGAGTTAGCCACCACAAATTTCTATTCAGGTATTATTAAACTGTCCCAGGTTTCTGTATGAATTCTAACTCTGCAAGTTCACTTTGGAGTCTTAAAATATTTCTGTTGAAGCACTGTAACTGCATGTTAATCACAGAACATGGAGGGCATTTGAAGCGTTCCAAGACTGGTTCTTGAATACTACCATTGTTGATATCTTATTTTTGTCCATTTATCCTTTAGCTCAGAGACAGTCTTGTTTGGACAATGTAGAAGACAAAGGGTCATTGTTGGCACATGAAGGCATATTTCATCATTGCGAAAGAGCAGGGGTGTGAAGCCCTGATTGAGACGCTGGCTGAGTTAGGTCCTATGATGCTGTCATTTGAATAGATATGTGGGAAGAGTTTGCAACAGGGTTTGCTGCAGGGATAAGTGCCTGCTTCAGTTTTTTTGTTGTGTGGCATGTAGCTTCTGGTGAGTATCATGCTTGGTTGAGGGGGCTGTATGTTAGTGAGGAGAGGCTTCTATTCCAAGGCCTGAAGCCAATTCCAAAGATAAAGCCACAAATGTCAACTGCTATCAGACAAGCTCAAAATGGAAAACAACAGTATGCCATTGGGTATCACCTACAGCACCAAAGTTAAAGTTCAGCAGACCATTGTCAAGGACCTACAGTCTAACCTGCAAGATGATCCCTCAGTCTTGAGAACCATGGAACGTAGGGCTCGTCTCATTTAAAGATGGTGCTACAATATTAAGCAAATGCCAAAAACTACAGCCCTGACAACAGGAATAAAAGGAAGGAACCTATACTTGAAACAAACCTCATTGCATAATCTGCCCGCGTATCTATTCACCCTTCCAGCACATTCTGTGAAAGACAGTAGAGATTTAATCTGTCTCACTCATTTTAAAAGGAAATGTTCCCATTCTTTTATCCTTCCCACCTCCTTATCTATTTTTCCTCTCTGTTTGAATCCAAACACTTTGCTTGGTTTGCTCAAAAAAATCAGAAATGACTTTGTGAGTTATTCTTCTCTGTGTTTTTATATTCCCTTCCATTGAAATTCCTCCAAAGTACTTTTAAGGCAAAAGTTGTTACCCAGAATGGTTACTCCTGCTCTAGCATTTCTGGCTTCTTCTATTCAGCTGACATGCACAAAGTGAGATTGTTTTCTAATAAATGTGTTACAATGAAAAGTTTATACATAACATTTATAGAAATACACTTCTCAGTGCACATACTTAAATATGTTCTTTCCCCCAGATTTTCCTTCAGCAATCAATTCTCAGGCTTGAGTGAACAATGGGTAGAGTACATTGTAACTCAGCAACTATTTCACAACCATGAGGAAGCTTTGTGGGAAGTGGGTTTCAAATTGAAATCACATTAATGCTGTCTGTTGCTGTCTGACTCAGCCAAACTATCTATGTACTAATGAAATACACACTACCCCAGACCAGTATTTTTACAGACATGAAAATGAATGGATGTAAAGTTTAATGTGAATTTTAAAGTTAATTCTTGGGCTGTTGGTTTTATGATTATATTTGGCTAAATATTAACAGTATGGCTAGTCTTAGTTTAATACAAGGATAGAAGAAAAGAAGTTGCAAGGGAAACAAGATGTCACAAAAAGCCTTGTCTCACAAAATAATTCAGGGAAGATAAGAAACAAGACCTAAGCTTCTATCTGGAAAGTCCCCATTTACAGGTTCCAGCCATGTTGCACACGTTGCTTTGCCAGCACTGAGAGTCTCTCCAGCGGCTGAGCAGCTGGTGCTGTGAAACGTTTTAGACTAGTGCATGCACAAACCCTGCTGAGACAAGCAGAGAATCCTCAGCCTGACGAGCCCAATCTGCCCCTCTAGAAATGGGACTTGTTTGGGTCCCCTGACTCATGATGTCAGAGCTTTCAGACCCCAAACTCACTTGGAATGTGATATTTCTCTGTATCTTGAAGGTCTCCTCTACTGATCATGGGCACCTGGAGTGGAGGGTTCCCCAGCTACCTACTGCTGCCTCCTCTCCAGTCTCTATCACTGAGTCACACCCTCAACCCAGCAGAATCAGCTGCCCCTCCTCAGAACATCTACCCATGTCAGTCACTAGCAGACTTTACCTTTACCTTTAGATTTGAGAGATTTAAAGACAATAAAACTTGGAAACATACCCAGTTCCTGTGTGAAAGGGAGCAGCTTGCTATAGGCCTGTATGCAAATAGACAAGGAGTGAACATCGAGCGTGCACAGACAGCAGGCAGTGTCAGCTCAAACAGTGTGCAGCTGTCCTTATGAAGTTTGCTTGCCCATTTCCTTGGGGGCAACTTGTCCACCTGGGAACCTCAATTGATTAGTTCAGTGGGTACCAGCTTTAACCCCATCACTGCCAATGGCAAAGTGAAGGAAGCGCAATCCCAAGGGATTTGCAGTGATGCCACCAAACTGGTTTGCAGTGAGAGTCTTGCCACAGCCTCTTTTCCTAGAGTCTAGCCATGTTGGCACGGTGCAGAGGGCTCAGAGGAGTCACAGAGCTGCTGCACAGGAGGTGGTTGTGAGGGGCCTGGTGGTGGGGGGCATCCATGTCCCAGTTGAGCTTTTGGAGGACCTGGGAAAAAGGGTGGTGATGATCTCTGTCCTACCCTTCCTCAACTACTCTGCCCTCCTTCCCCTTGTCTTTACCCTGGGAAAACTCATTTCCTTGATCAGCCCTCTTCTGCTAGGCTGTAAGGACCCCACCCTCCATCACATGTTGTCCTTGTACATACAGGTGCAGATCCAGCTGCCACCAGTGGGGGTGCATGATGGAGTGGCACTCTAGGGGTCCATTCTGGTGTCCTATCAGGGGGCCCAGTACTGAATACCTTACTCCTGGGGGGAGGCTTGGTGCTTCATCTGCCGGGCAATGGAACACATCAAGAGGAAATGTTCCCTGGCCCAGCATGGAGAGGGAGCAACTGGGCCCCCTGAAGCTTCAGTAGACACCAGCCATGCCACTGCTAGAGACCCAAGCCACCTGGCTTCTGTAGCTGCCCCTCTTCCTCCTCCAACTGGGCCTATAACCAATGATGTTTTGGACTCAGATACAGCCTTCCCAACATGCCCAGATTAATGGCCGGGCCCTGTTGCCATACCCACTGTAACATCTGGGATGTGTCAACAGAGGTGAGGCACCAGCAATGGGACCCAGGCAAAGGCACACTCAGGGGAAGGGTTCCCATCTCCTTGATGTCCCTACCTCATCCATTTTACCCCAGTAATCTTCACCTTTGCCGCCTAACCCCACCCCTGCTGGTTGTCCCTCCGATGTCACCTCAGAAGGCTGGGCCCTCATAAAGGGAAAACACAACAAACAGAAGAAGGCCCAGGCCCTCACCACCATGTTGAATAAGAAGGAGACCCCCAAAAAATTTACTATGGGGGGCTGACAACATTATTTCAGCTGCTGCTTGATCTTAGACTCATAGACTCAGACATTAAGGTCAGAAGGGATCAATATGATCATCTAGTCTGACCTCCTGCACACTGCAAGCCAAAGAACCCCACCGACCCACTCCTACAATGAACCTCAAACCCGTAACTGAGCTGTTAAAGTCCTCAGATCATGATTTAAAGACTTCAACACAGAGAATCAACCAACAAGTGAGCCATGCCCAATGCTACAGAGGAAGGAAAAAAAAAAAAAACAGTGCCCAAGCCAATCTGCCCTGCGGGAAAATTCTTTCCTGACCCCAAATATGGTGATTAGTTAAACCCTGAGCATGAGGACAAGTCTACAACAGCCAGATCAAGAAGAACTTCTCTGTAATAACTCAGAACCCACTCCATCTAATGCCCCTTCCCAGGTCACTATCATACCCCTCGCCAGTAGTAAAAGATAGACAATGGCCAAGCTACATTGTTCATCATATCATTCCCTCCAGAAACTTATCAAGCTTGTTTTTGAAGGCACCTAAGGTTTTTGCCCCCACCACTTCCCTTGGTAGACTATTCCAGAACTTCACTCCTCTGATTTTTAGGCATCTGTGTCTAATTTCAAGCCTAAATTTTCTGAAGGACAGCTTGTATCCATTTGTTCTTGTGTCCACATTGGCGCTGTATTCAAATAATTCCTCTCCTTCTCTTCTATTTATCCCTCTAATGTATTTATAAAGAGCAATCATATCTCCTCTCAGCCTTCTTTTGCTCAGACTAAACAAACCAAGCTCTTTAAGTCATCTCTCATTGGAAAGATTTTCCATTCCATGAATCATCCTTGTAGCCCTTCTTTGCACCTGTTCCAGTTTGACTTCATCTTTCTTAAACATGGGTGACCAGAACTGTACACAATACTCCAAGTGAGGTCGCACCAGCGCCTTGCATAATGGTACTAACACCTCCCTGTCTCTATTGGAAATACCTCTTCTGATGCACCCCAGGACCGCATTACCTCTTTTCACTGTCACATCACATTGACTACTCATTGTCATTCTGTGATCAACCAGTACGCCCAGGTCCTTCTCCTCCCCCATCACTTCCAGCTGATGCATTCCCAACTTTATAAGAAAAAATCCTGTTATTTGTCCCAAAGTGCATGACCTTGCCCTTCCCATTGTTGAATTTAATCCTATTTCTAATGCTCCACTTTACAAGGTCATCCTAATCATTCTGTATGCTATCCCGATCCTCCTCTGTATTGGCAATACCTCCCAGCTTGTTGTCTTCTGCAAACTTAATTAGCATAGTCCCACTTTTTGTGCCAAGGTCAGTAAGAAAAAGGTTGAATAAGATGGATCCCGGGACTGATCCTTGGGGAACTCCACTAGTAACCTCCTTCCAGCTAGACAGTTCACCTTTCACTGTGACCCTCTGTAATCTCCCCCATAACCAGTTCTTTATCCACCTTTCTATTTTCATATTAATCCCCATCTTTCCCAATTTAACTAATAATTCCCTGTGTGGAACTGTAGCAAAAGCTTTGGTGAAATCTAAGTAAATTAGATCCACCACATTCTGTTTATCCAAAAAATCTGTTGTCTTCTCAAAAAAGGAGATCAGGTTGGTCAGGTATGATCTAGCTTTTGTAAAGCTGTGTAGTATTTTATCGCAGTTACCATTCTCCTCAATATCCTTAAGTACCTTCTCCTTCAAAATTTTCTCCAAGACCTTGCACAGTACTGAGGTCAACCTAAGAGGCCTGTAGTTACCTGGATCCCTTTTATTCCCTTTCTTGAAAACGGGCTACATTAGCAATTCTCCAGTCATAAGGCATAACCCCTGTGTTCACCAATACTTTAAGAATCCTTGCTAAAGGGCTGGCAATTTCATGTGTGAGTTCCTTCAATATTCTTGGATGGAGATTATCCAGACCCCCTGATTTACTTCCATTAAGTAGCTGAAGCTTGGCTTTCACCTCAGATATGGTAATTTCCACTTCTACATTCTCATTCTCATTAGTTGCCCAACCTCTGTCCCCAATCTCACCATCACCCTCATTAAAGACAGAGGCAAAGTACTTATTTAGATGTTCAGCCATGCCTCGATTATCGCTGATTTCTACCTCAGTGTATAGTGGTTCAACTTCATCCTTCTGTGTTTTCTTTCTATTTATATTATATTCTATTTATATGGCTGAAGAACCTTTTTACTATTGGTTTTGATTCCCTTTGGAAGGTCTAACTCTGCTTGGCTTTTGGCCTTCCTCACTTGATCCCTACATGCTCTGACCTCTAAAAGGTAGTCCTCCTTCCCTGTCCACTCCTTGTAGGCCTTGTGTTTCCTCCTAATTGCCTGTCTAAGATGTACATTCATCCAGCTTGGCTTAGAACCCATGTCTGAATTTTTTTCTTCTTCTTTGGAATGCAGGCTTCAGATAGTTCCTGCAGCTTTGTCTTGAAGCAGTTCCAAGCATCCTAAATGTTCATATCCATGAATTTTTTGGTCCAGTCCACTTCCCTAGCTAATTCCCTTAATTTTTTTGAAGTTAGCCCTTTTGAAGTCAAAGACTCTAGTCACAGATTTATTTTTGTTTACCCTTCCATTCATTTTCTTCTTCTCCATCCCCCAACAAAGTCCAGTGGGAAGCTCCGGACAAGGAGATGCTTGCCACAGCAACACAGGGTGGCAGCATCTCCCCTCTCCTGGAAACCCTTTTAAATTTCCTACTCTTAGAGGCTGCAGATGGTGCTGCCCCCCCCCCCCACCAGCCTGCTTTGCCACCTATACCCACTACCAGTGTGGAGGTAGATCCAGCCCTGGCCTCCAGTGAGGTAGTTTGTGTTGAGGCAGGGAGAGACTTAGGCTCCATCTTTGCAGGCATCAAGCCCCTGGGTATGAGCTTAGTCGTCTCAGGGGAAGGCAACCCTCTGCTAACTGACCTTTATCTGAGCGGCATTCTGCTTTCACAGCCCACTCCCTCCCCACAGCCCCAACACCAGTCCCTTTCCTTTGTCTCTGCACTCATCCCAGGGAGTCCCCAGGACTGCTGCACCTGCCCATCTATGATAGGCTCCCAGTCTACGGCTGCCAACCCTCCATAGGTGATGGCTGGTCCCAAGCAGTAAGGCCCTGATCCTGGCAGGACAGCTGCTCCCTCCCCCACCTGATTCCCCTCTCCCCCCCAACACTGAGGTTATGGACACTCAGCCTTGTCCAGCCTCCGTTCCCAGTGTCAGCGGGGATCTGCCCCTTGATCCCATGCTAGCAACTCCAGTGCCCAGTTGAGGGGAGCTGCACCCTGGGGGTTCAGCTACTGGGGCTTCTTCCCCTAACCCAACCCCCACCTCTTTTCACAATGCTGTCCTCTACCCAGTCCCTACTCTTCTCCATGATGTTGCCCCAACCATTTTTTTTATCCCCTTCTCCTATTGCCACTTCTGAATTAGTGCCTTTCCCCTTTCCATATACCAACTCCCAGGGGTCAGTATTCATGACTCCCTCAATCCCTGGGGCTGCTGTTTTCCCTCCACTGCCACCCTCCTTTGTGCTGGGGGATGAGCTGCATGACACAACACCCACAACATCAATACTGGAATGGGGCTCTGCACCCTGTCTGTCAGTCCCAGCTGCCTGCAGGGCCTCTATTGGGACCAGACCGGAAGATGACTAGGAGCTTTCTGCCCTGGACACCCTAGCAAGGTGGCACAAGCTGCATGCATTCCTGGCTGACACTCGTGGGGTCACAAATCTACTGCACCACTGAGAGGACTTCCTTCTTTGTCCTCTGGGCTGCAGAGGCAATATTGAAGGAGCAAAAAGGAACTGGGAGGCAGGATGCTGCAGCCTACCAGAGGGCCCACAGCTTTTTTGACTCCCTCATGGTCTTAGTGGTCATTCACAGACTGCTGGGTGGCCCAGCAGAGACCACTGGTGATTTTACCCCAGAGGATCCTCCCCAACCTTCCTCATGGCCCCAGTCATCTTTGCCACCTTAAATGGCAGGGGCTGTAGGATGGGTCTCTGTTGAACCCAGGTGCTTTCCTTCTTTCAGGAAGGAGAGTACTCAGTGGTCTTCCTGCAAGAGAACAACACAGATCCAGCTGCCAAGGCCAGCAGGCAGCTGGAGTAGGGTGTACTTGACTCACCGTTCCACCTCCCCAAGCACAGTGGCCACCTTCTCCATCAATGTACAGTCTGAGATGCTTGGGGTTGCTGTGGTCGTGCCAGGCCACCTGCTGCATATCTGGGTCCACATGGAGGGGGGTGACACTGAACATGGTAAAAGTTTATGCTCCTGCTTCAGGCCTTTCTTTCAGCAGACAGCTGCATTCCTTGGCATGATGGATCCTAAGGAAAGCCTTCTCTTGGGTGGGGACTTCAACCTCTCCCTCAAGGAATGGGATCTCATGGGGACCGAGCAGTGCCCAGTCATGCAGATAATAGACCATCACTCCCTGTTGGACGTCTGTCACGATCACCAGCCAAACGATGAGGTAATTTTCACTTACTTCCGGGTGCAAGATCATCAGTCGTGCCACTCCTGCTTGGACCACATATACTTGTCCAAGTACCATCAAGTGCAAGCCCACACCTCCAGCATCTGGCCGGCCCCATACTCAGATAACCACTCGGTGACGAAAAGGCTGAGGCGCTTCAGCAATAGCCTGCTGGAGGACGTGGGCTTTGTGGCATACTTCTGAGTTCTGGTTGGCCTGATGGAGACAGAAGGCCACCTTTCCCTCAGCACAGCATTGGTGGGATGTGTGAAGAGCGTTTGACTGGCTTTTCTGCTGCAACTACACTGGGGTGGGGGGGGGCAGCCAGTGGAGGGATATGGCAATAGAGCAACTTGATAGGGAGGTCTTAGAGCTGAAGAGGCATCTGGCTTCCAGCCCTGTGTATCCATCCCTCTGCAGAGCATACCCGGAGAAGCAGGAGCAGTTGCAGGCCCTCAAGGACCTTTGGACCTGGGGAACCTTCATTCGGTACTGCATCTGTCTCCTTCTATGCCCTGGAGATACAGAGGTGGCCAAAGAGCATGTCACCTGCTTCGTCCCCAAGGACAGCACTCCCCTCACGATCTAGAAGAGATGCTTTAAAAGGCCAGGGCCTTCTACATCAGCCTTTTCTTCCCAGATGTGAACAAAGCCACCACCTGCAGGGTGCTCTTGAATGAACTTCCTGTGGTCAGTGAGGTCAATGAGGCTACTTATCACTGTAATTGTGTTCTTAGAAGCCCTCTTTATCATGCTCACCAAGAAATCCCCAGGCATGGATGGACTGACAGTGGAATTCTACCACGTATTCTAGGACATACTTGGCTCAGACCTTGCCATTGTCCATGTAGTGTCTGAGGAGAGCAGTGGGCCATGCTGCCCCCACTGCAAAAGAAGGGGGACCTCTGTGATCTTTGGAACTGGTGTCTTGCCTCTCTCCTCAGCATGGACTACAAAATCAAAGCCAAGGCTATCTCATTGCAGCTGGGATCCGTACTGCAGGACATGGTCCATCTTGACCACACCTACACTGTCCCAGGACTCTTCATGTTCAACAACCTGTATCTGGTCTGGGATCTTTTGTATCCTCGGTGTAGGGATGGTCTGTTGTTTGCCCTCCTGGCCCTGGAGCAGGAGAAGTTCTTCAACAGGATGGACCATGGGTATCACCTAGGTATCCAGAAGGTATTTGGCTTTGGGCCTTAGTTCATGGGGTTTCTAGAGGTGCTGTTTGCCTCCGCAGCGTGCCTTGTCAGGCTTAACTGGATTCTGACTGAACAGGTCAGCTTCAGGCAAGGAGTGAATCAAAGCTGCCTGCTGTCAAGCAAAATGTATGTTCTGGCCATTGAGCCCTTCCTCTGTCTCCACCATTGGAGGTGGATGGGGTTGAGGCTCTGTGAGCCAGATTTGAGGCTGGTCCTGTTAGTGTATGTAGATGATGTACTCCTTGTGGTCCAGAAATTGGGTGACCTGGCACAGTTGGAGGCCTTCCTGGACATCTACTTGGTAGCCTCCACTGCCAGAGTGAACTGGGTTAAGAGTTCTGGCCTTATGTTAGGGGCAGAGTGGCCAGCAATCTCCTTACCACTCATGCTTCAAGCCATCTAGTGGCACACAATTGTGCTTCTCTGTCTTGGTGTATAACTTTTTGTCACCCATCCCTTCCTGAACGTACATGATTTAAAGTGCAGGGTTATTGAGCATCTAAGGAGATGGACAGGACTGCTGTAGTCCCTCTCCCTTTGGAGGTTGTTGTTCTACAAAAGAAGCACTCAAAATATTTTTAAGGTGGATAAGGCAATATAACACATTTATTGAAAATACAAGATATTAAACAATTCAGCATATGCATATGTGAACATGCACACACACAGATACACAGACACAGAAACACACACACACACACACACACACACACAGAGAGAGAGAGAGAGAGAGAGAGAGAGAGAGAGAGAGAGAGAGAGAGTCCTGCTATAGTGTTATAGTTATACCCATCTGTAGCTCACCCCAATCCAAGGGCCAATTGAAGCAGCTGTGAGAGACGGAGTCAGGGTGCCAGTTGCTCATGATTCCCAGACCCCAAGGCTGAGACAGGATGAACCCAGAGTCCATTGGCAAGAGAATCCCCTTTTTATGAAAAGATCCTTACATGCTGTGACCCGGGCCTCCTGTGCTGACCTTCTGAATGTGCCAAAATCTGGGCAAGTTGCAAAACCAGGGGCCAAACCCCTAAACCACTGATGTGTGGTACTTAAAATAGTCTCCCAGTCAGTTACAAAACATGCTTCTGATCCCCCACTCTGGTCATCACCAAGCATAACAAAATAGAAACAGCTCCCTTCATGCACATCAGCTCCTATGGTTCCCCCTAGCCTCTGGGTCTCTTACAGAAATAGATTCTCCTGACACCAAAGGGCCAGCCATATCCCCCAGGTTTGGACCTAACCCAAAATACCATGCTGCCAGCCAATCCTTTAGTAACTACAACTAAAGGTTCAATATAAGAAGAAAATAAACAAGATTTGAGGGATGTTAAAGGGTCAAAGTGAATCACACACATACAAATTGGTGCCTTATTTACCAGTAACCGTCCTTCTTTGAGATGGGCTGCTCGTACACATTCAGTTACAGGTGTCTACGTGCTGCAGTGCATGGTAGCTCAGAAAATCTTTAGTCTTAGCCTGTCAGGTCAGGGCACATAGCCAATGCCTTCTCCGTGCTGCGACCACGGCGATATAGGTGACCGTGACCCTAACCCTCCCAGTCTCTTATTCGTTTGCCAACTCCAGTTAGTGGGGACAGTGGGAGGGATCTCAATGTATGTGAGCAGCCCATCTCAAAGAAGGACAGTTACTGGTAAGTAACCTACTGTTCTTCTTTGAGCTCTGCTCACATCATTCAGTTACAGGTGACTGCTAGCTATACACAAGGATGGTGGGAGGAGTTACAGTCTACTCATGCTGAGTATAGGTCTGCCCAACACAGCATCCTCTTAAGCCTGTTGGATGATAGTGTAATGCGTTGTGAAGGTATGCACTGATGACCACCTACCTGCCCTGCAGATCTCCTGAAGCAGGACCTTGGCGAGGAAGGTTGTTGACGAAGCCTTAGCCCTGGTAGAATGAACCTGACAGCCCCAGGAAGGGGTGTATTCAACCTTCTGTAGCGGTCTTTGATGTAGTTTACTATCCATCTGGAGATGCACTGTGAGGATGCCGGGAGACCTCTTTTGCATTTAGCAACTGCCACAAAGAGTTGAGAAGTCCTGCAGAACAGACGTGCACTCTATATATGTCAAGAGTGCTCTCTTTACATCCAGGGTATGCCACCTCCTCTGGTTCTCCGTAACCTGAGGGTCTGGAAAGAATACTGGCAGACAAATGTCCTGATGAAGGTGAAAAGGGGAAATTACCTTAGGAAGGAAGGACAGATTAGGGCACCACTTTATCAGGAAAGAGCCTTATGTCCAGGGGTTCTGAGGAAAGGACCTTCAACTCGGAGACCCTTCTAGCCGAGGTAATTGCCACCAAAAAGGCTACTTTCCAGGCAAGGACCAGTAAGGTACATGAGTCCAAGGGTTCATAAGGAAACTCTGTTAGTATAAGGAGCACCACATTGAGATCCCGTTGAGGGATAGGTTCATGGCATTATGGAAAGAGTCCTTCAAAACTCTTCAAAAATCTGGTGGAAGTAGGATGGGAGAAAACAGGGACACCATCCACCTTCCCATGGAGGGCTGAAATCTCTGCTAAGTGGACTCTCAGGGAGGAAAGGGAGAGGCCACTGTCTCTAAGGTCCAACAGATAATCAAGGATTAGGTGCATGGGTCTATTGCAGGCTTATAGAATCATAGAATCATAGAATCATAGGGTTGGAAGGGACCCCACGAGGTCATCTAGTCCAACCCCCTGCCAAAAAAAGCAGGACCACTCCCATTAGATCATCCCAGTCAGTGTTTTGTCCAGCTGGGACTTGAACACCTCCAGAGATGGAGATTCCACCACCTCCCTAGGCAACTTATTCCACTGCTTCACCACTCGCCTAGTAAGGAAGTTTTTCCTAATATCCAGCCTGGACCGCCCCAGCTGTAACTTGAAACCATTGCTTCTCGTTCTGCCCTCTGTTACTACCGAGAACAGTCGAGCTCCCTCCTCCTTGGAGCAACCCTTCAAGTAGTTGAAGGTTGCTATCAAATCCCCCCTCAGTCTTCTCTTCTGCAGGCTAAATAAGCCTAGTTCCTTCAGTCTTTCTTCATAGGGCTTGTGCTCCAGCCCTTTGATCATTTTGGTTGCCCTCCTCTGGACTCTCTCTAATTTGTCCATGTCCTTTTTGTAGTGGGGAGCCCAAAACTGGACACAGTATTCCAGATGTGGCCTCACTAGTGCAGAATAGAGGGGAATGATCACATCCCTCGATCTGCTGGTAACACTTCTTCTGATGCAGCCCAGTATGCCATTGGCCTTTTTGGCAGCAAGAGCACACTGCTGACTCATATCCAGCTTCCCATCCACCATGACTCCCAGGTCCTTTTCTCCAGTGCTGCTATTTAGCTGATCACTCCCCAGCCTGTAGCAGTACATGGGGTTTTTTCGTCCCAAGTGCAGGATTTTACACTTATCCTTGTTGAACCTCATGAGATTCCTCTTGGCCCACTGCTCCAGTTTGTCTAGGTCTCCCTGAATCCTGTCTCTGCCCTCTAGGGTGTCTACCGTTCCCCCCAGTTTGGTATCATCCGCAAACTTACTAAGTGTGCAATCTATCCCATCATCCAGATCATTAATGAAAACATTGAACAGAACTGGCCCCAGGACCGACCCCTGGGGCACACCACTCGTTACTGCCTGCCAACTTGACATGGAGCCATTGATTCCTACACGCTGAAACCGTTGTTCTAGCCAGTTTTCTATCCACCTTACAGTCCACGCATCTAACCCATACTTCCTTAATTTGCCAATGAGAATGCTGTGGGAAACCGTATCAAAAGCCTTGCTAAAGTCAAGGTATATCACATCAACGGCTCTTCCCGCATCCACAAATCCAGTCATCTCATCATAGAAGGCGATGAGGTTGGTCAGGCATGATTTACCCTTGGTAAATCCATGCTGACTATTCCTGATTACTCTATTTTCCTCCAAGTGTTTCAGGATGGATTCTTTGAGAAGCTGCTCCATGATTTTTCCAGGGATTGAGGTGAGGCTGACAGGTCTGTAATTCCCTGGATCGTCCTTTTTGCCTTTCTTGAAGATAGGTACTATATTTGCTTTTTTCCAGTCCTCTGGCACCTCCCCCGTTCGCCACGAGTTTTCAAAGATAATGGCCAACGGTACTGCTATCTCATCAGCCAGCTCCCTCAGCACCCTCGGATGCAGTTCATCCGGCCCCATGGACTTGTGCACATCTAGTTTCTTTAAGCAGTCCCTAACCTGACCTACTGTCACCAAGGGCCTCTCTTCTTCTCCCCAGTCCCCCGTACCTAGTGTAGTGGGCTGGGAGCTGACCTTGCTTGTGAAAACTGAAGTAAAAAAAGCATTGAGCACTTCAGCTTTTTCCTCATCCTCTGTCACGAGGATGCCTGCCCCATTCAGTAAGGGACCTACACCATCCCTGATCCTCTTCTTGTTATTGATATACTTGTAGAACCCCTTCCTGTTATCCTTCACATCCCTTGCTAGTCGCAACTCCATTTGCCCTTTGGCCTTTCTGATTTTATCCCTGCAGTCCCGAGCAATGTCTTTATATGCCTCCTTAGTCATCTGTCCTAGCTTCCACTTCCTGTAAGCGTCCTTTTTATGCTTCAGCTCAGTGCAGAGCTCTCTGTTAAGCCACAGTGGCCGCCTTCCACATTTGCTGTGCTTTCTCCTTATCGGAATTGTATCTTCCTGTGCCCTTAGCAGGGTTTCTTTAAAATGCACCCAACTCTCTTGGACACCTTTCCCCTTCAGATCAGCCTCCCAAGGGATCCTGCCCATCAGTTCCCTGAGGGAGACAAAATCTGCTTTTCTGAAGTCCAGGGTCTGTGTTTTGCTTCTTTCCTTCTTTCCTTTAATCATCAACTTGAACTCTATCATTTCATGGTCACTGCTACCCAGGCTGCCATTGACCTCTACTTCCCTGATAAATTCTTCTCTATTTGTGAGCAGCAGATCGAGCGGCGCAAGGCCCCTCGTTGGTTGCTCCAGCATTTGTACCAGGAAGTTGTCCTCAACACTCTCCAGAAACTTCCTGGATTGCCTGTGCACTGCTGTATTGGCCTTCCAGCAGATGTCAGGGTAATTGAAGTCCCCCATGAGAACCAGGGCCTGTGCTCTAGAAACTTCTGTTAGTTGTACACAGAATGCCTCATCCACTTCCTCCTTCTGATCTGGTGGTCTGTAGCAGACACCTACCACAACATCCCCCTTGTTGCTCTCCCCTCTAAACTTAACCCACAGACTTTCAACTGGCTTGTTTCCACTTTCATAATGAAGCTCTGAGCAGTCATAGAGCTCCTTTACATATAGTGCTACTCCTCCCCCTTTCCTTCCCTGCCTGTCCTTCCTGAACAGTCTATACCCATCTATTGCAGAGCTCCAGTCATGCAAACTATTCCACCACGTCTCTGTTATCCCAATCATGTCATAGTTCTTTGTCTGCGCTAGTGCTACCAATTCCTCCTGCTTGTTTCCCAGGCTCCTTGCATTTGTGTATAGGCACCTAAGATACCCAGCTGATTGCCCTACTTTCCCATTTTGACATTCAATTCTATTGTATCTACCTCCCTGGATTTTCTTTTGGTGTTGACCTCCCCCACCTGCCTCAGGCATTAGGGCTTCATTAGAGCATCTAAGAAAGTTATTTGATTCCCCCCGCATGTTCCAACTATCCTCTCTTCTATCCCCGTAGTTACAGTCCCGGCACCCCCCAAGTTCCATCCCATCCCCCTGGTCTCCCACATAGTCACTTACCTGTGGGCTTTGGTCTCCTTCCCCCTTCAGACCTAGTTTAAAGCCCTCCTCACTAGGTCAGCCAGTCTGCGTCCAAAGACGCTCTTCCCCTTCCTCGAAAGATGGAGTCCATCTCTGCCTAGCAGTCCTTCTTCCTGAAACAGCAACCCATGGTCGAGGAAGCCAAAGCCCTCCTGACGACACCATCTTCGCAGCCAAACGTTCATCTCCAGGATGCATCTGTCTCTGCTCAGGCCTCTACCCTTGACCGGAAGAATCGAGGAGAACACCACCTGTGCTCCAAACTCCTTCACCCGCGCTCCCAGAGCCCTGAAGTCACCTTTGATCTGCCGAGGATCACCTCTCACAGTATCATTGGTTCCTACATGGATGAGAAGCATGGGGTAGTAGTCAGAGGGGCGGATGATTCTCGACAATCCCTCCGTAACGTCTCGGATGCGGGCACCTGGCAGGCAGCATACCTCTCGAGAGATCTTGTCAGGGCGACAGACGGGTGCCTCCGTCCCCCTCAGAAGTGAGTCCCCAACCACCACAACTCTACGTTTCCTCCTAGCTGTGGTGGCTGTGATCCTCCCAGCCTCGGGGGTGCATGGCCTCTCCTCTTCCACCTCCTTCACCGTCTCTAGCACCGCATATCGATTCTTCACCACAACAGAGGGTGGGTTGTGGGCAGGGGTGGAGCACTGCCTACCGCCAGAGGTAACCAGCTGCCAGTGTCCTCCCCCTGCCACAGGCTCCCCATCCAGCTCCAGTGTTGTGGCAGTAGTCTCTGGTACCTGGCCAGTGCCCTCCATCTTGCACTTCTCCTCGTGGATGCTGTCGAGGAACTTCTCCAGGGTGTGGATACTCCTAAGCCGAGACACCTCCTCCTGTAACTCTCCCACCTGCCTCCTGAGAGATTCCCCCAGCAGGCACCTGTCACATCGATTCATCTCCCCAGCCTGATCGTTGGTGACAGGGAACTGCAGGCTGCAGTCCCTGCAAGTCCACACCAGGGTCTGGGTAGAGATATCTATGGTCAGGATGTCTGTCTGGCTACAGGCACAAGTGGAGGAGACAGAAGGGGCGCTGGCAGCAGTGCGGCTTCTCTTCACCATCGTGGTGTCACAAACTCCTCCCCAAACTCCCTCTCAAACTCCCCTGTTTGCTGTCCCCTGTTCGCAAGCTCCCTCTGGTCGCTCAGCCACTGGCTTTTTTTTTGACTCCTTTACTTCAAGCCCAGTGGGAGAAACATTTCCACTTGGCTGTTTAAGTGGTTCTGGTGGACAGCCTTCTACTACCAACCAGTACCCTTTTGACTCTGTCCAAGCAAAGCCTTTCCTGCTCACTCAGCAACAGAGTCTCCAGGCTGTCAGATGCAGGAAACCAGGGTTCAGATGCTGCAGGCACCCTGAGTCTTGTGTCTGGAGATCTGCCCACAGGAGAAGGCAGAGTGGAGCATCTATGGACAGGTCCTGTAGGAGGGAGTACCGGTGTTGCCTGGGCCAATCCAGAGCTATCAGTATCATTTTTGCTCTGTCCACTCTGGTCTTCTAGAGGACCCTGCGTATCAATGGGACCAGTGGGAAGGCATACATTAGAGGGCCTGACCAGCTGAGGAGGAAGGCATCCGTGAGTGACCCCTCCTCCCGGCCCCTGAGGGAGCAGAAGCACTGACATTTGCAGTTCTGTTGTGCTGCAAATAGGTTCACTTGGGGTGTTCCCCATTTCTTCATTAGGTGAGAGAACAGCACGCTGTAAAGGGACCACTTGTGGTGAGCTAGGGGGTTTCTGCTGAGTGAATCTGCTAGATTGTTGTTCACTCCTGGTAGGTGTGCTGCCACCGGGGTGAAATTGTACTTCAGAGCTAATTCCCAAAGTCTGCATGCCTCCCCGCAGAGAGCTGGGGAGCAGACACCCCTTTGGTGGTTCATATAGAACATGGCTGCAGTGTTGTCTGTTAGAACCTTGACCAGCCTGTCTTGTATCCTCTCCAGAAAGGTCTTGCAAGCCAATCTGATGTCCCGCAGCTCCTTCACATTTATGTGAAGGAGACTATCTGCTGGAAACCAAAGTCCCTATGTGGAAAGTCCCCCTGAGTTGTGGGCCCCCCACACCAAATCCAAGGTGTCGGTGATCAGCGTCACTGTAGGAATTGAAGTTTGGAAGGGAATGCCCCCCCATGGTGAATAGGGGGTCCCTCCATATCTCTAGTGTCCCCAGGATGCTTCGGGTAACCAACAGTTCCTTAGACAGAGGGTCTCTCTGTGGGTGGAACACCATGGACAACCAAACCTAAAAGGCCCTCATTCTTAGGTGTGCCATCCGTACCACAGAGGTGGAGGCCGCCATGTGCCCGAGAAGCTGTAAGCAGTGATGGGCTGTGATTATCTGGGAGTCCTGCAGCTCCACAATGATCGTGCAGATGGGAAATCTTGAGAGGGACAAGGAGGCCCTCCCTATGTAGGAGTCTAGGAGAGCTCTGATGAATCCTATGCTTTGGGATGGGTGGAATTTTGATTTTTCTCAATTGACGCAGAGACCCAGGTACCTGGACAGGCGAATTACCGCTCAGACACTGTGCTCTACCTGAGCTCTCAATTCCTTGTGTATCAACCAATCATCTAGATAGTGATAGATCTTTATGTGCTGCCAGCTTAAGAAGGCAGAGACCTGTGCCAAGCACTTTGTGAATACCCTGGGGACCAGCGAGAGCCCAAAAGGGAATGATGTGAACTGGAAATGTTTCCCTCCCACCATGAACTTTAGAAACCTTCTGTGGTGGGGACATATTGCTATGTGGAAGTAAGTGTATTCTAAATCAAGGACTGTGAACCAATCCCCGGAAGTCAGAGATGGGATGATCTGTGCCAGGGAGACCATATGAAACTTTATTTTCCTTATGTGTTTGTTTAAAGCTCTGAGGTCTAGAATGGGTCTCAGATCCCCATTTGGTTTGGGGACCAGAAAATACTGGGAGTAGTACCCTTTCCTGCGCTCCAGCTCTGAGACTCTTTCTATAGCCCCGAGGGAGACGACCTTCTCACATTCCATCTCGGGCATACAATCTAGCTCTCAGCTCCGGAGATTTATGCAAGGGGGTGGTTTTCTGTCCCACAGAGTTGACTGAAACTGTATGCAATTCCCTTCCGAGACAATCTTGAGGACCCGCTAGTCGGTTGTGACACCGGCCCAGTGGTGTGTGAATTGATGCAGGTGGTTGGCAAAGGTTGGGGCTGAGGCTGTGGATCCATTGCCCTCGGGGTAACCTTCAAAAATTTTGCTTCTTCCCCGTCGATCAGTCAGTACCTTGCCCATGCCTGCTGGACTGAGAATCTTCGGGTTTACAATCTTTACTCAAACGAGAGGTGTCCTTATCTGGACTCCCGAGTGAGCGCTGGAGGTTCTGGTAGGACTAGGTGAAGAAGCTCTGCATCAGGACCTGCTGTTTTAGCTGCTGTAGTTGCTGTTGCAGCAGCTTTTTGGATTTCGAGGAGCACCAGGTGGGTTGTGTCATGTATATCCACAGAGATCTGAGGGTACTTCTTGAATCTTTCATGCCATGCAGATTTGCATCCATGGACTCAGCAAAGAGGTTGGGACCTTTGAATGGTAGGTCCTGATTAATGAACTGCATTTGTGGGGACAGACCCAAGCTTTGGAGCCATGCAGAGTGACTCATAGCCATGGCAGATGCCACGTTATGTGAAGCTGTGTCAGATGCATCACAAGTAGACATCAGAGCATCTCTGGAGGCCAAGACCCCTTCCTCCACCATCACCTCAAAATCCCTGAGGCGGTATTTAGAGACATTATCACAGAAGCCCTCCATGGCTCTCCAAAGTTTGAAAATGTACCTCACCATGAGAGCTTGGTGATTAGTGATACTTAGCTGCAAGCTGAGGTAGAGTAAACTTTCCTACTGAATAAATCAAGCGTTCTTGCTTCCTTATTCTTAGGAGTAGAGCCCGACTGGCCCTGCCTGTCCTTTTGGTTGACTGTGTCCATCACCAGATAGCCCAGCGTATGGTGTTGGAAGAGGAATGCAAACTTGTCAGAGAGGACATGGTACTTGCAATCCACTGCCTTAGAGACTGGCAAGATTGAAGATGGGGTCTGCCATCATGCCCTGGCGATCCTGTATACCCCTTCATGAAATGGAACAGATACCTCAGCTGGTGGAGCAATGTCCACTAAGTCAAAGAGGGGGTCCATCTCCTCCTGGACCACTCCGAGTTCCACGTTGAACTTTGTTTCCATGCGGTGGAGGAAGTCCTGCTGTGTGCAGGGGTCATCCCTGTACACAATGGGCCTTTGGAAGGTATGCTCATCCAGGGGCATCGTTGCCCCAGGGAGAGACCTGGGGCATGAGCCCAGGCCCCACCCCCGGCCCACAGGCCCTGCCCTCCTGGCTGGGGACAGGGCTGGAAGTAACCATAGGCAGCCAAGCCTGCATCCCTGTCTGGGGACGGGGACGGAAACGGCTGGGGATGGGGACGCAAGCGGTTGCGGGCAGCCGGGCCCTGGATTGCCCACTGCGGCTGCTGGTGACCGGGCCCCAGATCTCTGGCCTGATTGGGCTGGAGACCAGGAGAGGGTAGTCCCTGCCAGATCCAGGGCACCAGCGCTGGGATTCGGGCCACATGGCCTGGGTGCCCAGCACCAGCAATGCCCCTGTGCTCATCTGGGGAGGAAGACGAGGGGCCCCAAGATCTGCTGTGTTGAGTAGCGTCCGGATTGGGCTTATCATCAGAGACATCCGAGGAGTCCGGGCTCCAGGATGGGGACATTATTGACCTGTGCCGAGAGGTTGAAGTGTCGTCAACTGTCGGGTTAAGCCATTCATGTGACCAGTCATTGAAGGAATCCCTGGATGTGGTACAGTGAAAGGCGGGATGGCCTCTGTCTGTCTTGCAAGTCTTTGTGGCCCAGGTGGAACTAGGCCGCAATGCTCATACTGGGATTTCTAGGGTTGTTCCCCTTCTTGGCTTGGGTATCGGGGAATGTTTCTGGCGCCACTTGCCCACTCGTTCCCCGGTACCAGAGGTCTCTTTTTGAAAACCAGGAAAGCGAACAGAGCTGGCAGATGACGATGAAGGAGCGGTAGATATCCATCTTCTCGGGCCCTGGTAGCATGGTACCAAGGGCTCGCAGGATGAGTGCCAGGAGGACCGGTCATTGAAGTGATCATCGGTACCATTCCACTATGCCGTAGGAGGGCCCGACGGTACTGGAGTCGAAACTGGTACTGGGCCCTCTGTCAACCACTCCCTGGATGGTAGCGTCAGCTTATTCTTCGACCGGGCTTCCTTCGTTGGTACCAGGACCAGGTCTTGGAACAAGTCCTAAGCAGTTGCCATGGCCTCTGGTGATGATCGTACCAAGGGCAGCCTCATTCCCGACTCTCATGAGGGGGGACGCAGGGACAGAGGCAAGCTTTGCCATGTCGGTACCAAAGTCAATGCTGATCACAGTTTTGAATTCTGAGCCAGAGAGCAGTGTAAGGTGGGCTCCAATGCAGGAGTTGCCCCAGGTCCCAGCTGAGCCCTTGTTGTCTGGGTGACATCGGATATGGGCACGCAGTCCTCTGCGAGACTGTGTAAGCACTGCTCTCTATCCCTGGGTGTCCTTCATTTGAAAGGCTTGTAGATGGAGCAACTCTCCACAAGATGTGACTCACTGAGGCATGCAAGTAATTTCTTGTGGGGATCATCATGCGGGAAGGCTTTGCAGCACAATGGGCATGGTTTAAACCCCAACATTTTAATTACGAACAAAGAAGAGGAAGACAGGCACTTGCTTGTGCAAGTTTTTGGCTGTTCCGAAACCGTCGCTGGGGCGGAAAAAAAAGGAACTGGGAAGGTCTAGATTAAGGTTAGGGTTAGACATGTGAACAATTCATATATATGTTTTCGAATTACATGTAAGTTCCCATCAAGGGCACTGGTCATCAATCAGCTCATCCTGTCCATAATCTGGCACCGGCTGAACACCCTGGCCCCACCCCTCAGTTTCCTGGCCAATCTCCAGAGGATAATTCTGCGTGGAGGTCTTTTGGCCAGGACTGCACTGGGTCTCTGCAGGGATCCCAAGTCTTCCCCTGGAGGACGGATGGCAGGGCCTGTTCTACATTCACATCCAGGTCCATACCTTCCACCTCCAGGCCCTGCAGACATTCTTTTATAGTGTAGGTAGTCTGGGGTGGAGCCATTTGGTATGGATTTTCCCCCTTTAATTCAGATGGCTCCCATATGACTGGAAACTTTTCTAAATCCACCCGAGCGGTCTTCTGCAAGACATCTCCAAGCTGCTGATCTTCTACCAGGACTTTCTCCAGACCTGGAGGCTCATTTCAGCCTTCAGGTCCATTGTACCCACCAAGGGGAGGATGTCCTCACAGAGCCATTGTTACACAACCCCATCTTAAAGTGCAGGTGATGGAGACTCCCTCAGTGAAATGGAGGGTAGTCCTGAGAGGCGTCACCAGGGTTGGAGACATCCTAGACTATGCCTGGGGGGACTTGGTGGATCCCAGGGTGCTGGCTCGGTACATGGGGTTCTCCACCCTTGAACCCGCTGGCGCCTACTCCAGGAGATGAAGGCGACCTTGCCTTCTGCACCTGAGCCTACCTCAAGAGGGTTCCTGCAAGAGAATACTCCCCACTCCTGTCTCAGTTCTGACCCTCTGGCACTTTTAATTTTGTCCTGGTCTCATGAGGCCCCCAGCTGCCACCTCTCCATACACACAGCTGGCTGCTGAACTTGTAGCTGGCTCACTTTCAAACTGTGCCCAAGTACCATCTGTATAAGCTCATGCTCCATAACATCTATTTCCTCATCCTCATGTCTCACCCTGAAAGAAAATGGTGGGACTTACTACCACCAGTGGAGAGAAAGGACCCCCAGTGGGCAGGTCTGTATGCCACTTTAAATCCACAGCCCACCAGGAACATAAATTGGTGGCTCCTTCATGGAGCCGTGAGCATGGGCATGTATCTGGAATGTTTCAGCCTTCACACTGACACCTGCCCCTTCTTCTGCATGAGGGAGACCCTGTTGCATGCCTACATCAAGTGTGACAGTTTGCAGCCACTCTTCTGGCTCCTCTAGAACCTCTTACTGTGGTTCTAGATGCACTTCTCCCCACATTTATTATGCACTTCCCGTCCATGGACTCCCAAAGTCATGGGACCTCCTCACAAACCATCTCCTGGAACTCATAAAAGTAGTCATTTATAAGACCAGTAATAAGAGGCTGGCAGATGAGGGTCTCTGTGACCGTGGCACCTAGTTCCAGTCCCTCGTTTGTGCATTTCTCCCAGTAAAGTTCTTCTGGGCGGTGTCCGCTGGCTTCCTTGAAAGCTTCCAGGAGCAGTGGGCACTTTTTGGGGTTCAATGCTCGGTGTCCCTTGCTGCGTCCTTTGTTTTAAACATATAACACTCACACCCACCCCTGTTATTTCATTTGTCATCCAGAATTAACTGGACTGGTCCCAGTGCTGCTTCTCCTTAGGTTGGTGGTGGGGTTAGAACTGAGCGGACTTGTGCCTACCCACCACCCAATTTTTTTTTCAATTAAAACCACTCTGCTATAGTTAGTAGGTCTGACTCCGTCATGGTTTATATGTATGTTTTACCTTTGATTTCCTTTTGGTGACTCCTGATTCATTTATATTGTGTTTCTGCCATGATTGGCATAGTCTCACTTAAAATTGTAATCTGATCAATAAACCAGTAGTTGTTATGTCTCAACCTGTGTGGTCTTTAGAGGGTGTGAGTGAAGAAGACTGAGATCAATCCTTTTTTGTTGTTGTTGTTGTTGTTGTTGTTGTTGTTAAATGGATGGACTTAAGTGTATGGTAGTCAGTAGTGGGTCCCAATCCCTGTAAGAAAGTGGCTCCAGATGAGGCAACTTTGGCCAGGGTGTGCTTACAGACTATCTCTTGAGTAGCCAGAGGGAATGCACCCACTATTTTGGACTGATTACATGTGAAAAGCTGCTGTGGACTGACTCAGGAGTGAGTGGTCACTTTGCAAAGTGGGGTGAATAGCGCTCAGGAGAAGGAATTAAGGAGTCACAGCAGCACACAGGACCAGATCTGGGGAGCAGCCTGTCACAGAGCTGGTTCCAGCTCAAATATACATTCCTTTGAGTTGGGATGTCTAGAACTGCACACACTGTTCACACTGTTCACTGTTTGGGAAAACCGTGGTGTTGTATTGTGACCATTTGCTATTTTCTCTTTTCTTTCCTATTCCTTTTCTTATGATCCACAGTATTATCTTACTTGTTCCCTACTGTTGCATATTGTGTGAATGTTCTGAAAGAGCTATCCATGGTGACATTGAGAGATCTGGCTGGAGTGGTAAAGGCAAATTTAGACCCTATCATTTTATTTGTAACCCTTCTGCCAGGGCGAGATGGCAGAATAAGGGCTGGGTTTTATAACTATGGTTTTCCAAATAATATTACAGTACCAATCGGCTCGAGCACCCACCCAGTTTTCTGGGAAATTTTGCATTGTTCCCTGGGCATCCCAAAGGAGTAATGCTACCCCCCTCACAAGCATGATTTTGAGTGTGGTATACAGGGAAATTAATAAAAGTGTAAAATAATGTAAATACACAATAGCAAAACCAGCACTTATCTGGAGAACCAGTGCAGGGCAAGGCTCCCACCAAAACCTCACACAGCATAAAAGAATGCAAAGACAGAATAGCAAAACCATCCCTGATTTGAAGAACCAGAGGAGAACAGAATTTCCACAAGACCCAATACAGCACTCTTTCCACCCCAATGTATGTAGAGTGTCCCTCATGCCAGCTGTCTGTGAGCACCACCCACTGGTCGCTCATGTCCTCTGGCCTGCTGCTCTCTGATGGTTCCACCTGCTGGTCACTCATGCTGTCTATTTGCACTGTCTGCTGGTTCCACCCAATTATCACTCATGCTGTCCACTTGCTCCATCCACTGTTCATCAATGTTGCCCACTGGTCACTCCCGCTATCCAGCCATCCACTTGCTCCCTCTGCTGACTCCACCCACTGGTTACAGCCACTGTCCCCTCACACCATCTGCTGGCTGCTCTTCAGTGATCTCAGCTCAGAGAGAAAGATAGTCTCCTCTCTCAGTAATTTCAGCTCTTATTGAGTCACAGCCTTCATTGATTTCAGCTCTTAAATTCAAAACACTGTAAACAGCTTTTGATTAAAATAAGAAAAGAAAGGCTCCGCAAATATCCCAGACATTGATATGTCCTTTAAGGGGACGTGGGTGGCAGAGATGAGACAGTACCTCAGGCATATCTCTTGATAGAGTTATGCTAACTCTCACCCCTTTCTATCTTCACCAGCCTGAAAACAGAGGGTTGGTCAGTCTTTCGAGTTCCTTATTGCTAATGGTGACTTTTTACCCTTTAACTAACCTAAGCAGAGTTTAACAATCAAACAAGTAGCATATTACAAAAGCCAGTATTTCATGTTTCCTTTCAGTAACGTTACAGATATTGACAGATTTGTGATCAAATCAAACTAGATACCATTAACCATCATGCCCTGCACCCACCAGTGAGACCATGTTAATACCTAATTGTGCTGTTTGTACTCATGAAAATATAAAACCCATGAAGATTAGTTGCCCCCCTTTTCATGTGGACAGCACAAGAAGTGTTTTGACTCTAGACCTGCCTTACATATGTATTTGTTTGTTTGTTTGTTTATGTAGATTATGTCCTCCTTCTGAATTCCTTTGGATTTATCAATATTGAATTTCATCATCTAGGTTGCTGACCAGTAGCCAAATTTTCTGACATTCCTTTGTAACTGATTGCTGTTTGCTGTGGACTTTACTCTCGGAAAGTTTTATATCATTTGTAAACTTTGCCACCACAGTGTTTACCCACAATTACAATAATTTATAAATATGTTGAACAGTATTGGCCCCAGTAGAGATACCACTATTTACCATTTATCTGTTCTGAGAACTGGCCATTTAATTCTACCCTTTGCATCTTATACTTTATACTTTAATAGGCCACTGATTCAGGAGAGGACCTTCTCTTATTCTATGAGAGCTTAGTTTGCTTCAGAACCTTTATGGAGGGAACTTGTCAAACACTTTTTGAAAATCTAAAAGCACTTTATCCCCTGGATCATACTTGTCCATGTGCTTGTTGACTTGCTCCAAGAAATCCGATACATAGTGAGGCATGATTTCCCTTTACTAGAGCCATGTTGACTATTCCTAAATATTTTTTTTTTGTTTACCTATGTGTCTGATAATTCTTCATTATAGTTTTATACCAGTGTGGTTAAAACTGAAGTTAGACTTACTGGCTTCTAACTGTCAGGATTATCCCTTGGGTTATCTTTAAACATTGGCTTCACATTAGCTGTCACCAGTCACCTGTTACAGGGTTTGATAAAATATTATACACTACATACCAGAGATATAAGTTCAGCAATTTTAAGTTTGCATTCTTCACAACTCTTGAGTGTACCCACCCAGACCTGTGCTGACGTATTACACTCAATGTACTGGTCTCCATATGACAAGTGCTATACATGACCAAGGTTTCATTATTAAATCCTGGAGGAGGGACCTCTGAAAAGCCAGTTGCTGAGTCCCAGGTTCATACCAGTGAGACATTGCTTTGTGCAGATAAATGCAAGTGCCTATTTTCCTGTGTAAGTGCCCCAGCATCAAGTCCTTCATTGCGTCCTTTACATCTTGATGTACACTCCCTGCCCTGGCAAAGACTGAAAAATAATAAATTCTGCTCTAAACCCAGAAATCATGACACTTAAATAAGCTTGAACTTTGTTTAAACTATGCATAATAAAACAAAAAAAAATTCTGACCATACAATTCATTTTTATGCAGTTAGGAGTATTCAGCAAAAGGATTGGACATTTTACCATGTGACAGGAATATGTAAACCTGTCTGCCAGAGAAACACAAAATGTAGAAGATTTTTTATTACTATAATTTCCAGTTTGTGAACTTCTGCTAGTGTCCTGTGACTGGGGAACAGGAAAGATGGTCTTATGGGTAAGGCTCACTCACTTTTAATTCCAAGCACTACAGAGATTACCTGTCTGACCTTTCACTTTAAGCCTTAAAGCAGAGCCAAAACCACAGAAACAGCCTTCCAGATGAATGGCATGTAGTCTCTCCTGCCCTACAGATCACCCCTGCACTGTGGAGAGCAGAAATAGTAAGACACCAGCTACAGTGGATAATGATTTGGAGCTGTTGATAAATTGATACTTCACTTGATGAACACCCTGATGATCCTTGCATGAATATGTTTGTTCTTAATACTATACACAACTGGGTTCATGAGAGGTGGGACAAGCAAATACACATAGCTCATGACAATCTGAACTAAGGGAGAAGAGATCTTTGCAAACCTGTGTATCAGAGCCAAGCTAATCTCTGGTGTGTAAAAAAGTAGGACAATGCATATGTGGGAGATGCAGGTGTTCAGGGCCTTCAAGCATTCCACACGAGACGCAATACTGAACACGGTTTTAAAGATCATCACATAAGATAGGAGGATGATTAGGAAGTCCAAACCCTCTGAAGCGAGAGTCTCAGCAAGACCATAGATAACATTGACTCTGAAATCAGAACAAGCCAGATTCATGACCTCCTGGTGCAGGCAGAAGGAATGAGAGAGGACATTCTCCTTACAGTACTGATGCTGTTTCAGGAGAATGGGGAGTGGCATTATATAGGCCACTGCTCTTAGCAGACACATGAGCCCCATTTTGGCTATTCTGGATGGTGTTAATATGGTTTTATATCGGAGTGGGTTACAGATCGCAACCAAGCGGTCGAAGGCCATAGTCACAAGCACCGCAGATTCAGTGACTGAAAACAAGTGAATGAAGAACAGCTGGACAAAACAGGAATCATGACTAATCTCTCTAGAATTAAAGATGAATATGCCCAGTGTCGTTGGCATTGTGGATATCACTGAGCCAAGGTCATTGATGGCCAACATGGAAAGGAAAATATACATGGGCTCGTGGAGACTTTGATCTGTTTTGATTACAAACAGAATAAATGTATTTGCTAATATGGATGAAAAATATATGAAGCAGAAGGGGATAGAAATCCAAACTTGAATGTCTTCCAGTCCAGGTATTCCACTGAGATAGAACACAGCATGCTGGATTTTAGTGTCATTGTCAGATGACATAATGCCCTGGGAGGAACCGAGTAGTTTTCAATGTTATTTTCTAAAAGGAAAGGGGGATGGGGGAGGGAGGGAGAGAGAGAGACAATGAGTATAGATTGTATTAAACAACACATTGTTTTGTTCTATGTACAAGTCTACAGACTTCCAGGAGCTCAGCAAATATATTGCCTTGGATTTACCCTACATATTTACCCCCTGCCATTTTTTTGGGCGGGGTAACACCTGGTTTTGGCTACTGTTGCCAGAGAGGATACTGAACAAGACGGACTGTTGATAAAACCTGGTACAGCCATTCTTAGGTTTTCATGTACACCACTGATACTATGATAAACATTGCCAGTTTGCCTCATAGCTAGCTCTTACAGTCCACCGTGGAAAGGCAAGACCCAGATGTTTCATGGGAAGGTAAAGGAAGATGTTCTATAGAAAGGCATGAGATAACCTGTTCCCAAGGAGGGTTTCTTTCTAGTACAAATAGATTAGACATATTTTGAGATATAAGGCATATTGACCTCCAAAGCCATGTTATAAAACTCTTGCTTTTTAAATTAGATTTTCTAATTCCCCAATATAAAAATCAAATCCATCTTTGAATCTTATTAATTTCTTGATCCCACTGATATCTTGTAGCTGTGAGTTACACAGCCTACCTGAAGAATGCATGATTTAAGAATTTAAGTAACCTTTCAATGCATTGTGAAAATTGCCATTGTATGTATCTGTCCTACAGTGATGCTATCTATCTATCTATCAAGGCCCAAATTATGTCACAGCCTCTTGGCTGGACATGGAATAAGATTATAACCCTATATTTTCAGTTCAGGAACCTTGACTTCAGCAGTGTCACTTAAGACTCACATGCGTATTTGTGATAAGAGTTGGGCTCTATTAACATGCAGTTAAGAAATGCTCTCAGTGATAGGCTGAGACTGCCCAGAATTCTTCCAAAAGCAGGTCAATGGTTTCCTGACAAGCATTGACTGGATGCAGGAAGGTTCAAAGCTGCAGAGGCTTCTCTTTATCCTCAGAAGATGCTATTCTCTCACCGTCCAGGGTCCTGTAACTATTAGGCAAGTTGCAACCTAACACAGAGAAGTACTTTATCGGGGTTGGGGAGGGATTGGTGTCTGAAATAATGATTAGGGCAAATACTAGTGTGACAGGGTAGTGAGTGAGAATTGCTAAGTCAGCCCTCTGTCATGTCAGCTGCGGTTAAGGGAAGGAAATTAGAGCTGAAAGGAAAAAAAATTCTCTGCCAATAGAAAAAGAGAATAGCTGCCTGCCAGATTAGCCTTGGGGCTGCATAAGGTGCTGATAGGAGAGAGGCCAGTGGATGAACTTGGGAAGGGGAAGGACAGAGATAGTCCCTTCTTCCTTGGTGCAGACACTGGAAGACAACAGGTGTAAGGTGAAATGGTGTTGGAAGCAGAACCTGTAAATAAAATTGTACCAGTGGTGCCTGAACCCGAGAACCTCTGACTGACTTTGTGAAAGCAGCACCAGCAGAATGGACACTGCAACATCCTGCTAAAACTACTTTCGAACTGCTATCTAGTTGAGTGTGCAAACAACTTCTGAGCATTTAGGAGAAGACAGTAACATCTAGCTCCTCAGTGCCCAGAGAGTATATAGCACAAACTCACTGCACAGAGGAGACATTACAGAGGGGCAGCCATGTTATTTTAGCTCGACAAAAGGAACAATGTGTCCTGTGCCACTTTTAAAGACTAAGAAATTTATTTATCATATGAGCTTTTCTGACTAAATTCCCCACTTCATAAACAGCATGAAAAGGAAACTGCAGTGTGGAAGGGTATATATGAATGCAGAGAAGGGTAAGTCACAAGGTCAGCTGACAGCTTTTTCAACAAACCAAGCAAGCTGTTTTGATTCAAACTATGTGGAACCACAGATAAGAAGGTGGGAAGGGTCAAAATTGGAATATGACTTCCTGTAATGAAATAATAAGGGGTCTGGTGGCACTTTTAAAGACTTTTTTTTTAATCACTTGATCTTTAATGGGGGAAAATCCCTGTACATGAGGCACTTGACGATGGAGAACATACAGAATAGGAGAAAAATAAATGCAGGGGAGTTTAAGAGTAAGTAATAGCATCTAATGAAGTAGATTTTCTTCCATGAAAGATCAGGCAATAAACAAATTAGTTAGCATTTATAAATTCCACTGGACTCCTTCCTTATTTGGTTGAACTAGAGTATCATGGCTACCACTTTGGAACCTTTGTAATGAGGGAGTAAGCCCAAATTTCTATTCAGGTGATTTTAAAGGCTCACAGTTTTCATATGTGTTCTAACTCTTCAGTTTCCTTTTGGACTCTTCAAGCACCTCTGTTGACATACTGTAACTACACCGAACATGCAGAAAGGCTGAAGTCCTACTCTACCAGGTTTTTAATACTACCGTCATTGATACCTCTTTTGTGTTAATTTATTCTTTTGCTCAGGGAGGGTCTAGTTTGGAGAATGTATAAAGGAGAGGGGCATTTGGGGACATGAAGGTGTATATCTTTTTTTGTGAAAGAGCAGGTGTGTTAATTCCTGATAGAGTAGCTGGCTTGGTGAGGTCTGGAGATAGTGTCATTTGAGTAGATATATGGGCAGAACTGCCAATGGGGTTTGTTGCAGGGATAGGTGCCTGCCAGTGTATCTGTTCCATTGTATTTTCTCCTGAATATCTGTCTCAGGTTGGCAGCCTTCCTGCAAGTGAGGAGAGGCTTACATTCCAAGGATTGAAATCCAGTTCCAAAAATAAAACCACAGTTGCTCCTATCCCTGAGTTGGAGACAAACTCCTTCAGGCTCTCTATCAAGCATTCTTAAAACAGAATATCCACTTGCAGAAGTGAAGAAACAGAATGACTAGCCAGGTGGCTTCCCAAAAGTCAACTACTACATGATAAGTCCAAAATGGAAAGCAACAGAATGCCACTTGCAATCACCTACAGTGCCCAAGTCAAAGTTCAGCACACCGTCATCAAGGAAATACAGTCTGTCTTGCAAGACATTCCCTCACTCTCTATAGCATTGGCAGCTAGACCTCTTCTCCCTTACAGATCGTGCTGCAACCTTAAGCAAATACCAGCAACTACAGACTTTAAAACAAAAAGGCAAGCAAAGGAACCTATCCCTGAAACAAACCTTGTTGCAAAATCTGCCCACAAATCTATTCACCCACCCAGCACATTCAGAGAAAGACATATATAGAGTAGAACTTTGATACGGCTCACTCATTTTTCCATTCTTTTATTCTTCATACCTCCTTATTTATTGTTCCCCTCTGTTTCAGTCAAAACAACATGCTTGGTTTGCTTAATAAATCAGAACTGTCTTAGTGAGTTGTCCTTCTCTGCATGTCTATATTCCCTTCCCTACTGTACCCATGGAAAATGAAACATTATCTGTTCATCTTTAAAATTGACCCTGGACTACTGTTTTGTTTCATTGAAATGGGTATTTGGAATACCTCAGAATTACCTTTTTTAAGCAAATTTGTTACATAGTATAGTCACTTCTGCTCTAGCACCTCTGGTACCTCCATTCAAGTGACCTGCACGAAGAACATTGATTTCCTAATAATTGCATTACAAAGGAAATGTTTGGCCTAAAATTTACAGAACTATACTTTAGTGCACAAAAGCAAACCTGTTCTTACTCCCCAGATACTCCTTCAGTGATGACTTCTCAGGTGTGAATGGAGCATTGGTAGACTACATTGCAAATCAGTACCTGTTTCCGAGCCATGATGAGGCTTTGCGCAGAATTGGGTTTCAAAGAGAAATGAATAAGTATGGAAATTAGATCAGTGTTGTCTATTGCAGTCTGTCTCTGGCTGAATATCTATGTGCTGTATTAATAAAATACACACTACACTGGAACAGTATTTTTACAGACGTGTAGATGAATGGGTGTAAATTAAAATGTTAATTCTAAAGTTAACTTTGGCTTTTGGTTTTGACTATATTTGGCTCAATGCTAACAGCATGGGTAGACTTAGTTTAATGAGAGGTTACTGGAAAAGAAAATTTAAGCGAAACAAGGCCTCAGGAAAAGCCTTCTAACACTAAATAATTCAGGGAAATTAAAAAACAAGCTTCTATCTGGAAAGTCCCCATTTACAAGTTCCAGCCACGTTGCACAGATGATTTTGCCAACACTGGGAATCTCTCCAGTAGCTGGGCAGCTGGTGCTGTGAAACTCTTTAGACTATCACAGGCACAAACCCTGCTGGGAAAGTCAGAGAATCCTCAGCCTGACTGAGTCCCCATCAGAGTGCAGGTATTTGAGCTAATAATCACGTATAGACTGGTTTTCTAAAACCCTTTCATTCTCTCCAGTGATGCTATATCCCTATTCTTCAAATGCAAAAAAATATTCTCCTAATTCTTCTCTCCACCGGACACACATTCTCAGGGGTAGAACTACAGGTGTCCAATCCAGGAGGGCCTGTTGGTCAAGCTTGTTTGATACATACTTTCCTGTACCTCAGAAACTAACCTGATGGTGGTACAGTGTTGGGATTCCACCACAGGATGGGGAAAAGCTCAAGGCTAACCTCTGGAATTCAGAGATGAGACATGAGGCAGAGAAGAAGGATGCCTTCTAACTCTGAGGGGTTTGAAAAGTGCAGATATGCTGGAGCCCATGACCAGTCAATGAACTTAGTTACTCCATATTCCTTCGCTGAGGTGTTACCACAGACCAGCAAAGCTCTGAGTTCCTACATTGACAACTGACAAAGAATAAAAGCTTTGAACACGGACTGGCTGATTAAATTTACAGGGGCAATCTCCCGCTCTAGAAATGGAACTTGCTTCTGAATCATGATATTGGAGTTTTCACACCCTAAACTATTTGGAATGTGATATTTCTGTGTATCTTGAAGGATTTTCTCATTGACCATGGGCACATGGAGTGGAAGGTTCCCCAGTTACCTACTCTCCAGCCCATGTCACTGAGTTACACCCATAGGCCAGTAGAGTCAGCTGCCCCTGAACAGAACATAAGCCCATGTCAGCAGCTGCCAGCCTTTACCTTCACTTTGGGTTTGAAAGTTTTAAAGAGAAAGAAACGTGACAACATACCCAGTGCCTGCCAGAAGGGGAGCAGCTGCCAACAGAGGTCTGCATAGAAATGGACAACGAGTGAACATAGATTTTGCACAGACAGCAGGCAGTGTCAGCTCACACAGAGTGCAGGTATCTTTATGAAGTGTGTTTGCCCATTTCCTTGTGGGCAATTTGTCCACCTGGGACCCACAGCTGATTGGTTCAGTATGTACCAGCTTTAACCTCATCAGTGCCAATGGTAAAGTGCAGAAAGCCCATTCACAGGGGAGGTGCAGCTAAGCCACCAAACTGGACTATGGTGAAAGTCCTGAGGCAGGCTCTTTGGCTGGAATACAGCCATGTCAGCACTGGGCAGAGGGCTCAGAGGAGCACAAGGCTCCCTCGAGGCAGGTCATTGGTACAGGTGGTGCCATTCCAACTGCAATCTTGCTGCAATAGAATAAAATAACTAAGAGTAGTTGTATAGGGTGAGATATATGAAGATTTCATGCAATCCCAGCTTATATCAGGAAGAAGTTCAGGGATCCAAGAGTAAAAGTTTATCTCTCACACCAACCTGTCTAAATGCAATTCATCAGTCTGTCTTTGGTGAAATTATCTAGTACTTTACAAAAAACAAAGAAAGAAAGAAAGAAAGAAAAAACAACCCACCATGGTATTGTTTTGGCTTTCCTAACTGTCTCACAAAGAATTCTACAGTTTAGCTGTGCATTGTTTAGAAAACTACTTTTAAGAAATATAATCTACTGTCAATAAGTTTCATGTGGCAATCTCTGTTTTTTGATTTATGAAAATGAGTAAATGACACTTTCTTATTTGCTTTCTTGACACTAGACTTGACTTAATGATTCTGTAGTTTCTCCTGCTTTAGTCATCCCTTTACTGGTCTGAAAAGTTCCAGTAACATCCACCGCTGCTCTTCACATCTCTTCTGTGCTTCTCACCATTTTGGTTGCAATTTTTGGTACTTCTCCGAATTCCAATATATCTTTTTTTTTTTTTTAAATGAGACAATGTGATATACACCCAGTATCCAAGATGTACCAATGTCATGGTTCTTATAAAGAGGAAATTCTGTGTTTTATGTCTTAGTTTCTTTTCCGTTTCTAATGATTCCTAATATTCTGTTAGCTTTTTGATGTGGCACTGCACAATGAGTAGGTGTTTTCAGAGAACCTACTACATTGACTCTAATAGATTTTTTCCTGAATTGTAAAAGTTAAATTCTATTTCATCAGTTTGAAGGTAGAGCTGATATTCTGTTTTCAAATGGGCATTACTTTGCATTTGTAAACCTTTAAATTCATCTTCCACTTTGTTGTCCAGTCACCTGACTGTTCATGGTCCTTTTGTCCCCTTCACAGTCTGCTTTGGACTAGTTTTGTGTCATCTACAAATTATCCCTTCTCACTGTTTATCTATGTTTCCAGACTATTAATGAATATTGTGTACAGTACTGGTATCAGCAGAGCCCCTAGATCTGTTAATGTGTTTTGTGTGTTTATCATCACTGGTTCTCTCTCTGCATTCTCAAAAATGACTATTTCTAACCGTTTATCCTATCTTTTAGCAAGTTACTGACCCAAAGGTGAACCTTTCCCCTTATCCCTAGACAGCTTACATAAGATCTTTTTATACTTAAGAACTCTTGGTAGGGAAGATTTTCTGAAAATCAAAATGAATTACCTCTATTGGAACTCATTTTCCACATGCTTTCCAACTCCCTCAAAGAGATTTACTCTATAATTGAGATGTCACGTGACAACAAACAGACAGACAAACAAACAAAATGTCCACACTTTCCCAACAAGCTGTGCTTATCAATGTATCTGATAATAATTTTGTTCTATAAATTCAATCAATTTGCTTGCTAGAAAAGCAAGGCTAATCTGCTTGTAACTGCCAGGGTCACCTCTGGAGACCTCTTTAATAATTTTCCTCACATTAGTTATCCCACAGTCATCTAGTAAAGCAGGTGGTTTTCAATAACTGGTGACATTCCTCACTTAGTAGGTCTGCAGAGTCTTGTCAGAACCGTGCATATAGCTCAGAGCAGTCACAGGGCTCCCAGGGGGTGGGGGCAAAAGGTACCAATGATGCTGCAACAGCTGCACTCTTGCTGTAGAACTATAAAAGAGATGAATAAAAGTGATATAGGGTCAGATTTCTATCAGGTGCCCTGCTTCCTGAATAAAACATTAAGAGTGCAGAATAGAGAAAAATGGATCCATACCGATCTCCACCTGGAAATTTCCAAGGTTGCTTCATTTCTTTGTGAGATCTAAAAGGGGGGACCTGACATCAGTGGATCCCCAAAACTGATGAACAAATCTCAGATATCTCCTCAGAGACAGGCACTCATATCATGATCTTGTTGTCTCCATAACTGCTCTAGGAATCTCTCAAGCTCCACGGGAGCAAAGGTTTCACCAGACAAGTGCTACTGGGGCCTATTACAATAGCTGATGCTGACAGGATCTGCCAAAGTGTTTATCTATAGGGCTGAGGGCCCAGTTGAAGATGGGAATGCTGCTTAGAGTGGCTGGTGAGGTAGCAAACATCAGACATTGACTGTGCGGGAATGAGGGTGGATGTTTCCGTACATTGCGTGAAGTCGTAGGCTGTATTCACACAGCACTTTTGTTTCAAAACAAAACAAAAAAAAACATGTTCACACAACGCACAGTTGCTTCGAAACAAGGGGAAGCCCTTGTTTTGAAACAACTGTGTTGTTTCGAAACAACTTAAACCTGGTTTCTGGGCGAAACAACGTTGTTTTGCAACCGTTGTTTCAAAACAACGCAGTGTGAACATGTTGTTTCGGAACAAAGTGTTCCGAAACAACATTGGATCCTCAGCACCCTGGCCAGGGAACCCTTAGGACCCTGGCCAGGATGCTGAGGGCTGCTCCCGGACACTGCCGGTGGGTCGGGGCCGCCGGGCTCAGCCCGCAGCCCAGGCTGCAGCCCCCTTCAGCAGGTAACGAAATAGCAAGTCTGCAGTGCGAACATGCTATTTCGTTTCCCGGGTTTTTCCTTATTTTGAATTAACATTTTGTTAATTCAAAATAACATATTTCAAAATAAGGCATTATTTCGAAACACGTTGTTTCGACACAACTTGTTTCAAAATAACCATCTGTGTGTGAATACAGCCTTAGGCTCTGTGAAAACTTCATTGCTGTTATGACAAGGCAGGTGAAGAGCTCCAATTTCTCTGTGGATTCCAAGTAACTAAAGTCAGGCAATGCCATGGCAATGCAGGGTTCAGTAAATAATGATTTTTGTTTTCCTATGCAAACCCACCACCCAAAGTTGGATGATAAGGAAACATTTTAGTTTGGTTAAAAATATTTGTGTGAGGAAAAGCCTCTGTTTTTCAGATGAGTTCAAAATGAAAGCAAAGGCCTCTCTTATTCCAGTGAGTGAACCACAGACAAGGAGTCAGCACCAACACCCCATTGCTCTCCTGTACAGAGCAGCTTGCAGATCTGCTGGATGAGATATGCTGGCTTTATAGCACAGGGAACCCCTGGAAATGGGCTGTGTATAATAAAGCATTAATCAGTGGAACAATGTAAGAATATCTGTTGAGCCGCACTGGGTGACACCAATGGTCAATCAAGCTCATTGACCTGTCTGCTGACAGCAGTCACTTCCAGGCACTTCAGAAGGCATATACAACTTCTGCAGTTTAGTGGATAATTCAATCCCTGTCACCTACACCCAGTGTCCAGTATCCAGAGGTTTAGACACCTACAGAGCATTGGTCTGCCTCCCTCACCAGTTCAATTAATTTGCTTTGATGAACCTCTCTTCTGTGAACTTATGTAATTTTCTTCTAGACCCAGTTATTCTTATGACCTTCACAACATCCCCTGCCAATGTGTTTCAGAGGATATCTGAAAGCTGTTTGAAAAGAATATCTTAAAAAACAAAACAAAACCTGCTGCTTTTGTATTTCCTTGGGTGAGCCCTGGCTCTTGTGTTATTTGAAGTGGTAACAAAATTTCCTTATTCACTACAGTGCAGCATTCATGATGGTATGGAACTGTGCCACCACCCCCACCACCCCCTTCATTTACCCCACTTCCAAGCTGAAAAGTCCTAGTCTTAGTACTGTCTCCTCATCTGGGAGCTGTTTCCCACACCTAATCTTTTTCCTCCCCCTTCTCTCTAGTGATTCCATGTCAAATGTATGTTCCACTGAGGTGGGAAGCCTAGAAAAGCACACAGTGTTCACTGTGTGGGCAAATCATAAGGTCACTTTGTGGCCATATGATATTTTCTCTTTCCTTTTCCTTTATTGTCCTTATGATTTTCCTTATGATTCCCAGCATTCTGTTAGGTCCCCCCCCCCCCACTGGCATTGTGCAGTGAGTGAATGTTCTGAAATCGCTAAACACATTGACATAGAGAGGTCTGGCTGGAGTGATAAGAGCTATTTGGAATTATGTTTTCCTTCTGCATTCCTTTGGATTTATCAATACTGCATTTTCTTCAGCTAGTTTGTTGACCACCAGCCTAGTTTTCTGACTTGTCTGTATAACTGTTTGCTTACTGCTTTGGGCGTTACTATCTTTAGCAGTTTTATAATATAGAATGATAGAATCAAAGGGTTGGAGGGCACCCCAGGAGGTCATCTAGTCCAACCCCCTGCTAAAAGCAGAACCACTCCTGCTAAATCATCTCAGTCAGGCTTTTGTTGAACCAGGCCTTAAATGTTTCCAAAGATGAAGATTCCACCTCCTCTGTAGGTAACCCATTCCAGTGCTTCACCATCCTGCTAGTGAGATTTATTTTTTCCTAATATCCAACCACTGCTGCCCGAGCTGCAGGTCAAAACCATTGTTCCTTGTTCTTTCCATTGTTACTAATGAGAAGAGCCTACTTCCCTCCTCTTTGGAGCACCCCTACAAGGAGTTGAATGTTGCTATTCAAATCCTCCTACAGTCTTTTTTCTGCAGACTAAATGGGTATGCCTACACTGGAAACTTAGGTCAACTTAAGGAAGCTTAAGTTGTCCTACAGACCCCTACGGCCACACTGGGCTTTTATTAAGTCAGCTTAAGCACTTTCTTAAGTTGACTTAATAACACCACCTCTTAAGGTCAACTTAATGCTTAAGACAACCTTATTAAGTTGACTTAAGCCAGTGTAGATGGGGAATAGCCCTTAAGTCAACTTAATTGGCCTCCAGACCTGCTCCCAGAGCTCCGGGCCACCAGGAAGGGTCAATCTGGCACCTGCCAGTGTGGACGCAAGCAGTCGACAGGAGTTTCCAGTGTGGACTTTCTAAGTTGATTTAACAAGGTTGATTTTAAGTTGTCTTAAAGTTAACCTTGTTAAAGTAACTTAACAGAGCCTCCAGTATAGGCATACCCAATAAGTCTAATTCCTTCGCTCTGTCTTTGTAAGTCATATGCCACAAACCCCTAATAATTTTTGTTGCCCTCCACTGGACTTTTTCTAATTTGTCAAAATCCTTTCTGTGGTGGTAATCCCAAAACTGGACACAGTATTCCAGATGCAGCCTGACCAGCGCCAAGTAGAGGGGAATAATCACATCCCTTGATCTGCTGGCAACACGCCTATTGATGCAGCTCAATATGCCATTGGCCTTTTTGGCAACAAAAGCACATTGTTGACTCGCATCCAGCTTCCCATCCACCATAACCTTGAGGTCCTTTTCTACAGTGCTGCTATTTAACCAGTTGGTTCTCAGACTGTAGCAATACATAGGATTTTTTCCATCCTAAGTGTAAGTGCACTTGTCTTTGTTGAACCTCATGAGATTTCGCTTGGCCCAATGCTCCAATATGTTTAGGTCTTCCTGAATCCTATCCCTGCCCTCCAATGGGTATGTCCACACATCTCTTTTATTTCAAAATAACACTGTTTATTTCAAAATAAAAAAGATTAGGTCCACACAACGTTTTCTTATTTCAAAATGACAGGATCTGTCATTTCAAAATAAGAACCGTCATTTTGAAACAGCTTAAACCCCATTCATTTTGAAACAACTGTTTTGAAACAACATGTCCAAGAGGTGTTATTTCAAAATAACCATTTTGAAAGGCTATGTCTACACATGCATTGTTATTTCAAAATAAGGATTTCGAAATGAGTTATTTTGAAATAAAATCCTTATTTCGAAATAAGTTAATTTGAATTAGCAAAATGTTAATTCGAATTAAGGGAAAGCCTGCAATCCAAAGGGCTGTTATTTCGGAAGGGATATTTCGAAATAAAGCCGTTTGGACCTGTTCTTTCGAAACAGCTCTTTCAAAACAACAGGTCTGCACAGTGTTGTTTTGAAAGAACAGGTCTAAACAGCTTTATTTCAAAATACCCATTCCAAAATAATGGCCGTTTCAAGGGGGGGCAGTTTTTACTTTTTCGAAATGATGATTCTTATTTTGAAAGGACGGGATCCGTCCTTTCGAACTAAGAAAATGTCGTGTAGACCTAATTTCTTTTATTTTGAAATAAATAGTGTTATTTCGAAATAAAAGTGCTGTGTAGACATATCCAAATAACAGCTGTTTCAAAAGCAGACTTTCCCTTAATTTGAATTGACATTTTCTTAACTCAGATTAACTTATTTCGAAATAAGGACTTTATTTCAAAATAACTCATTTCAAAATAACTTATTTCAAAAGAACGATGTGTGTGTGGACATAGCCAATGTGTTTACTATTCCTGCCCCCCCAGCTTGGTGTCATTCACAAATTTATTGTGTGTGCAATCTATCCCATCATCCATATCATTAATGAAGATGTTGGAGAGAACCGGCCCCAGGACTAACCACTGGGGCAATCCACTAGTTACTGATTGACAACTAGTCATTGAGCCATTAATGTCTACCTGCTGAGACCGATGATCTAGCCAGCTTTCTGTCTACCTTACAGTCTTTTCATGAAAACCATATTTCCTTAACTTGCTGACAAGAATACTGTGGAAACTGTATCAAAAGTTTTGCTAAACACAAGGTATATCACACTGACAGCTCTTCCAGCATCCACAAAGCCAGTCATCTCATCATAGAAGGTAATGAGGTTGGTCAGGCATGATTTCTCCTTGGTGAATCCATGCTGACTGTTCCTGATCACTCTATTTTCCTCCAAGTGTTTCAGGATGGATTCTTTGAGAACCTGCTCCATGATTTTTTTCAGGGACTGCGGTGAGGCTGATTTGCCTATAGTTCCCCAGGTCCCCCTTTTTCCCTTTCTTGAAGATAAGCATTATATTTGCCTTTTTCCAAACTTCAGGGACCTCCCCCATTCTCCACAAGGTTTCAAAGATAATGGCTGGCAGCTCTGCAATCACATTGGCCAACTCCCTCAGCACCCTCTGATGCAGTTCATCCAGCCCCACAGACTTGTGCACATCCAGCTTCACTAAGTAGTCCCTAACTTGACCTTTTATCAGTGAGGGCTGCTCTCCTTCCCTTCATTTTGGCTGTGTTCACACAGCCCTCTTATTTTGAAACAACAGAGGTTGTTTCGAAATAAGATTTAGGCTGTTCACACGACGCACGGTTGTTTTGAAACAACAGGTCCTGTTGTTTTGAAACAACAGCGTTGTTTCGAAACAAGTTAAACCCTATGTGGGGACAAAACAACGTTGTTTGAAAACAATTGTTTCAGAACAATGCCATGCAAACATGTTGGTTCGAAACAACAGTGACTTGTTTCAAAATAACTGTTGCCTGAACCTTCTATTTCACTTTGAGCTTTTTTCCTTAATTCAAATTAACAAACTGTTAATTCGAATTAAGTTATTTTGAAATAAGGCATTGTTTTGATACAAGTTTTTTCGAAATAACCATATCAAAATAACCCCCTGTGTGTGAACACAGCCTTTGTGTAACATAGTGTAGAAGACTGGAAGCTGACCCTGACTGTGAAGACTGAGGTTAAAAAAAAAAAGAATTCAATACTTAAGCTTTTTCCACATCATCGACCATGAGGATACCTGCCCCATTCAGTAAGGGATCTACACCATCCCTGATCCTCTTCTTGTTACTGATATATTTGACAAATCCCTTCCTGTTATCATCCACATTCTCCGCTAGCTGCATCTGCCTCCCTAGTCATCGGTCAAAGCTTCCACTTCTTGTAAGCTTCTTTTTTGTGTTTCAGTTTACCGCAGAGTTCTCCACTAAGCCATGCTGGGCGCCTTCCACATTTGCTGCTCTTTTTGCACATTGATATGGTATTCTCCTATGCTCTTAGCAGGGTTTCTTTAAAATACAGGGGGAAAAAAGCCAGATCTCTTGGATGCCTTTCTCCTTCAGATCAGCCCCCCAGGGAATCCTGCCCATCAGTTCCCCAATGGAGCCAAAACCTACTTTTCTGAGGTCCAGGGTCTGTGTTGTGCTTCTTTCCTTTCTTCCTTTGATCAGACTCCTGAACTCTACCATCTCTTGGTCACTGCTACCCACTTTGCCATTCACTTCTGCTTCCCTAATCAAGTCATCTCTGTTTGTGAGAAGCAGGTTGAGAGATGCAAGGCCCCTAGTTGTTTCCTCCATCATTTGTACCAGGAAGTGGTCCTCAATACTCTCCAGAAACTTCCTGGATTGCCTGTCCACTGCTGTATTGCCATCCCAGCAGATGTCAGGGGAATTGAAGTCTCCTATGAAAACTAGGGCCAATGATATGAAAACTTCTGCTAGTTGTCCATAGAAAGCCTCATCTATCTCCTTCTAGTCTGGTGGTCTATAGCAGATACCCACCACAACATCCCCCTTGTTGCACTCCTTTGTAGGTCAGCCAATCTATGTTCAAATATGTTCTTTCCCTTTCTTGATAAGTGGAGTCCATCTCTGCCTAGGAGTTCTTCTTCATGGAATAGAACCCCTTGGCTGAGGAAGCTGAAGCCTTCCTATTAACACATCTTTGTAGCCAGCCATTTACCTCCAGGATGCATCTGTCTCTGCTCAGGCCCCTACCCTTGAAAGGAAAGATCAAAGAGAACACCACCTGTGTGCCAAACTTCTTCACCCCTGCTCCCTGAGCCCTGTAGTCACTTTTGATCTTCCAAAGGTTACATCTCACAGCATCATTAGTGCCCACACGGATGAGTAGCATGGGGTTGTAGTCAGAGGGATGCATGATTATCCCTCTACAATGTCTTGGTTACAGTCCCCTTGCAGGTAGCATACCTCCTGGGACACTATGCTGGGGCAACAGATAGGTGCCTCCAGACACCTCAGAAGAGAGTCCCCACCCACCACTGTGATGTTATCTGGCTCTAGGGGACTGTTTATGATTATTTTTCATATTAATATTTCATATTTGCAATAATGTGGTACACCATGTGTGGTATCAGTAGAAAGGCTGTGATCTGCTAAGAATGATTATATGGTTTATATCTAGGTATCATGCTTGTATTAGAAATCAGAGATTTTTTTTTTTTAATGTGTGTTCCAAGTGATTTGATTTTAAGGCATTCCCAGATTGGATGTTTACAAAAACATCAAGGGAACATGTTTGGCCAGTCACACAGGCTGACCATGAGACTCAACTCCATTTTGATTTGGCAAGTACCCTGTGAGCTTGGGGAGGGCCAAAGGGTGATAAAAGGCTTTAGCACCATCTCCATCTTGTATTTAGTCTTCAGTCGTAAGTCTGTCTGCAACCAATACCCTTCTCTTGAGACTGAACAAAGGACTGCGACCCACCCAAGTGCTGGGTGCATACCAGAGGAATTGGACTAAACTGCAAACTCCAAATTCTTCAAGGACCTGTTTCCTATGGACTCTAAATCATTTGTATGTATGTGATTCACTTTGACCCTTTAACATCTCAAATGTTATGTTTGTTTGCTTTTTATATTAAGCCTTTAGTTATAGTTACTAAAGGACTGGCTGGCAGTGTGGTAATTTGGGTAAGATCCAAGGCTATATTCTTCTGGGTGATGTGGCTGGCCCTTTGGGGTCAGAAGAACCTATTTTTTTTAAGAGACTGAGTGGTTGCGGGGACCAAAGGAGCTGATGTACAATAAAGGGGGGTCTTTGTATTATGTTATGCTTGGTAATGACCAGAGTGGGAAATCAGAAGCATGTTGTGTTACTGACTAGGAAACTGGTTTAAGTACCACTCATCAGTGGTTTAGGGGTTTGGCCCCTGGCTTTGCAGCTTGTTCTGATTTTGGCACAGTCAAAGGGTTATCCTAGGAGGCCAGGGTCACAACCACTACCCTACATTTCTTTCTGGGAGTGGTGCTTAGGTTTCTCCCAGCCTTGGTGGGGAGGACATCGGGTCTCTTCTTCCACATCATCCCTTGTTGCCAGGGCTGCATATCAATTATTTAACACAATGGAGGATTGGATGGGAAGAGGGGTGGAGCACGGTCTGCTCCCAGAAGTAACCAGCTGCCAGTGTCCTTCCTCTGCCAGAGCCATCCCATCCTTCTCTAATGGTGTGGCAGCAGTCCCCTGTACCCAGATAGTTTTCTCAGTGCTAGATATCACCTCATGAATGCTATCAAGGAACTTCTCTAAGGAACAGACACTCCTGAGCCTAACAACTTATTCCTGCAACTCCCCCACCTGCTTCCTGATAGATTCCACCAGAGGGCAGCTTTGACTCTGAATGTTCTCCCCAGCCTGATTGTCTGTGACTGAGAAATGCAGGCCACAGTTTCTGCAAGTCCACACCAGTGTCTGGGTGGAGCCATCCATGGTCCACATGTCTGTCTGGATACAGGTACAGGTGGAAGGAACAGCAGCAGTGATGACAGAAGTGATATAATTCTTCCTTGCCATACTGAGCCCCCTAAAAGAAAAAGAAAAAGAAAAAGAAAAAGAAAAAGAAAAAGAAAAAGAAAAAGAAAACGAAAAAGAAAACAAACAAACAAACAAAAAAACTCGCCCTCTCACCAACTCCCTCTGGAACTTGCCTGTTTGCAGTCCCTGTTCACAAGTTCCCCCTGATTAGTTGGTCACTGGCTTTTAGGGCCTTCTTTGCCTAGGTCAGCTCTTGCTCCTCATTAAGCACACAGGGGAAAAGTGATCACAAGGCTGTTTGAAGCTGCTGATCAAGGCTGAGTGGGGAACAATATTATTTGTAAACTTTTCCACCTTAGTGTTTACCCACCTTTACAAATAATTTATGAATATTTTGAACAGTATTGGTCCCAGTAGAGACCTCTGGAGATACCACTATTTATTTTTCCTTTGTTCTGAAAATTGACCATTTCTTCCAAAGCTTTGCTTCCTACATTTTTACCTGTTACTGATTCAGGAGAAGACTGGCTCGCTTATCCCCTAAGGGATTAGTTTGCTTAAGAGGCTTTGGTGTGGGACCTTGTCAAAGACTGTTCAAAAATCTAAAAGCACTTTATCCCCTGAATCATTTTTGTTCATGTGTTTGTTGTTGACTCACGCCAAGAATTCCAATAGATGGTAAAGCATGATTTCCATTTACTAGAGCCATGGTTGTTATTAAATTTTCCCACCAACTCGGGATATGATCATTTATTAGGGTTACTTTCTTGGGGGTGGGGTGGGAAGGTTGGATTTCTATTAGCATACTGCATCTGACTCTTCTGTTTCTATATGGAGCTCATTACTCCCTTCTGCAAGGTCCCTCCCAATGGAAACACCCTTGCAAGATCTAAATTTCCCAAGACAGGGTTCTTCCAGCCCCAGATTTAGCAAAGTGAATCTGAGTGGACCTGATCTATCAGCACTCTCAGATGAGCCCTTATACGTCCCTGAACTCAGCAGGCTGGGTTATACAGTACTTCTCTGCTGCTATGCTTATACGCCCCTAGTACCACATTGGACTAGACTTAAGCATGAATCTGAGTAGAGTGGGTCAAAACTTTAAATTCAAACTGTAAATTTAAATTGTGCTGTACATCCTTATATGCCGTCGGACTCAGTGATCTTGGGTCAAAACAGCACTTTTCAGCTGTTACCCTTATATGGCTCAGGTTCAACACTCTGGTACCTCACTGTCACTTTATAATTGGTCTAGTAGTAACGCCCTTAATTAGCAAACCTTCCAGGAGCTTTGGCTAGGCAAAAGAAGTGTTACTGCAGAGTAATATAGGGAAGCCAAGAACCTAAAGGAAAAAAATGAAGTCTGTAGAGAATCACCCTTGTTTAGAAGGGTTTAGGTGTGTCTCCGACTGCCTTTCATCGTTTTGTTTCATAGATTAAATAGAGGCTGTGAGTGATGTGGAGATGTGTGTCATAGAGGCTGGATACTATGCCCTAATTCTACAAGAACACAGAGCAACCAGGTAACCTGTTGACTCTTTCCAAACAATTCTTCTTTATCTGTGTGTCTGATAATTCTTTACTATGGTTTTAAACCAGTGATTAGTACCAAAGTTAAATTTATTGGCTTATAATTGCCAGAATCACCTCTGGGGCTTTCTTTAAAATTTGTCTTAACATTAACTGTCACCCAGTTGATATAAATTGTACTTTATATGCAACAGTTAGTAGTTCTGCAAATTCATGTGTCTGTTTCTTTAGAACTCGGTTTTATCCCATCTAATCCTGTGCTCACATATTACTGTTCAATTTACAGGTCTCCATATATTAAGTGTTATATAAGAAAAAGGTTTTATTGTTAACACCGGAGGGAGGAAGTTCTGAATAGTCAGTTGATGTGTCCCATTTTGCTCCAGGTCCATTCAGCTGGGGGAAACCAATGTGGAGAGAAATGAAAGATAATGTCTGCTAGTGTCTATTTTTCTGTGTGAGTGGCTTGGCATCCTGTCCTCTTTGTGTGTCATCTACATCCTGACATACACTCCTGGATGTGGCAAAGACTGAAAAATAATAAATTAAGCTTTAAACCAAAAATTCAGAATACCCAAATGAGCTTGAAATTTATTTAAAATACAAATAATTAAGGGAGAAGTATTCTGATCACAAAATTCATTTTTAGGGGTTTAGGAGGATGCAAGAAAATCACTGGGTATGTGAAAGAGACATGCAGAGCTTTCTGCGACTGAAGCACAAAATTTAGACTTTTTTGATTACTTTAATTTCCAGGATGCAATCTTCTGCCCCTGTCCTGTGACTAGAAAAAGGAAAGATGGTGTTATGTGTAAGGTAGGACACCCTGTGTAAGACAACTCATTTTAATTCCACCCTCTGCACAGATTACATTTGAGCTTTCATATTGAGACTCAGAACACTGCCGAAGCCAGAGAAACAGCCTTACAGAAGGATGGGTTGTATTCTCTCCTGCCATACAGCTGACCACTGCAATATGGAGAGCAGAAATAGAAAGAGGCCAGCAACCATGGTTGATGATCTGGAGCTATTGATTAATTGATCTTTCACTTGATGAACACCCTGATTATCCTTGCACGAATGTGTTTGTTTTTAATGCTGTACACAATTGGGTTCATGAGAGGTGGGGCCAGCAAATTCACATAGCTCATGACAATCTGAACCAAGGGAGAAGAGATCTTTACAAATCTGTATATTAGCGATAAGCTAATCATTGGTGTGTAGAAAAGCAGGACAATGCATATGTGGGAGATGCAGGTGTTCAGGGCCTTCAAGCACTCCACATGTGATGCAATACTGAGCACAGTTTTTAAGATCATCCCATAAGATAGGAGGATGAGCAGAAAGTCCAATCCCTCTGAAGCAAGAGTCTCAGCGAGCCCATAGATAACATTGACTCTGAAATCTGTACAAGCCAGCTTCATGACCACCTGGTGTAGGCAGTAGGAATGGGCGAGGATGTTGTCCTTGCAGTATTGGTGCTGTTTCAAGAGAATGGGGAGTGGCAATAACAGGGCCACACCTCTCAGCAGAGATACCAGCCCCATCTTGACTATTCTGGATGGGGTTAATATGGATTCATATCGGAGTGGGTTGCAGATTGCAACCAAGCGGTCGAAGGCCATACACAGGAGCACAGCAGATTCAGTGACTGTAAACAAGTGGATGAAGAACAGCTGGACAAAACAGGAATCATGGCTGATCCTTCTAGAATTAAAAATGAATATGCCCAGTGTCGTTGGCATTGTTGATATTAATAAGCCAAGGTCTGTGATAGCCAGCATGGAAAGGAAAATGTACATGGGCTCATGGAGACTTTGATCTCTTTTTACAATGAACAGAATAAATGAATTTCCAAATATGGATGAAAGATATATTATGCAGAAAGGGACAGAAATCCAGACATGGACATCTTCCAACCCAGGTATTCCAGTGAGATAGAACACAGGACGCTGGATTTTACTGTCATTTTGAGATGACATGGTAACTTGCGAGGGACCAAGTTGTTTTCAATGCTACTTTCTGCAAGAAAAAAGTAAGGAGACTCTAGATGATATTCAACGAGACATCATTTTGCTCTATGTCCAAGTGTACAGACGTCCAAGGAGGATCAGTAAATGTATGGTCTTGGATTTACCCTAGATGAATACCGCTTCTTTCTTTCTGTATGTATCACCTGGTATTGGCCACAGTGGCAAGAGAGGATACTGGGTAGATTGACCATATGTAAGATCAGGTACAGACATTCTTATATATTTATGACAAAAAACTGATGCGGTGATAAGCATTGCCAGATTGGTTCAAGCATGTAGTCCATACAGTCCAGTACCAAGTGGCAAGTACCAGATGTTTCTCTGGAAGGTAAAAGAGGACTTTCCATAGACATATATGGGATAACCTGCTCCCAAGGAAAGTGTCCTTCTAATATATACTGATTTGCAGTATTTTATGGTATAAAGCATACGGACCTCTCAAGCCATTTTATAAAACTTTTTTCTTTTTAAATTGTATGTTCACATTCCCCATATAGAAATCTAATCTATCTCTGAGTCTTTTTGAACTCCTGGTCCCACTGATGTCTTGCAGCCGTTAGTTCCACAGCCTACATGAGGATTGCATGATTTTAGATTGTAAACTTTCTAGTGCATGGTGAAAATTGTCATTGTTTTTATCTTTCCTGCAGTGATTCTATCTATCTATCTATCTATCTATCTATCTATCTATCTATCTAATGTTTAGAGCTCAAAATATGTCACAACCTCTTGGCTGGACATGGAATAAAATCTTAAGGCTATATTTTCAGTTCAGGACCTTTGACTTCAACAGCATCACTTCTGATCAAATTTATTTGATTAGAATCATTCTTTGTTAACATTCCATTAAAAATGCTCTTAGTGATCCTTTGAGACTCCCCCAAATTTCTTCGAAAAAAGGTCAGTGATTTTCCGACTAGGGATGACTAGATGCAGTAGGGCTCAAGACCCAAGAGGCCTCTTTTAATCCTCACAGGACCCCATTCTCTCACCATTGAATGTTCTGTAACTATTAGGCACGCTACAAGCTAACATTGGCTATGTTTACGCTACAGGGCTTTATCATGCCAGCTTAATAAGGTCTACATTAAGCTGACTTAAAGTAGACCTTATTAAGCTGGCTGAGAGCATCCACACTCAAAATGCCAGGAGACTGCCCATGTTCACACTGGCAGCTGCTAAGTTGCCCTAGTAGTGATGCATTGTGGGTGGCTGGCCCACAGTGACAAAGTGCCCCTCTCTCCTGGCTATTCCTTTACTACAGGAAGTGAGTGACCACAACACCCTCCATACTGTGTGTGGCAATAAGGAGCCCAGGGAGCCTGATGTGCCCAGCAATGTGCCAGAACAGCACTCCAGAATTGCCCTGCATTGCCCAGACTCCTCTGACTCTGGACCAGGTCTCACAGGGCAATTGCCAGTGCAGAGGCAGGGCATAGCAGCTGTTAAGATTCAAGCTCAAAGAAACAGCACATAGAGAAAGGTGAAGTCAAATCACCTGTTGTCATGGGAAAAGAATCCATAGTCATGATTTAATCCTGCTTTCACAAAACCTAATCTAAAAGAAATAGCAACTTCTTTCTTTCTTTCTATGTGTAGTTTCCCAGTGTTTGAATATTAACAACTGCTCGAATTTGCTGTTACAGTGTGACATGTTCCTGGCTTACACTCCTCTTCATTTCTTTTCTTCCCAGTCTGTAAATTCCCCAATATTCAAAGCATCTGATGAAGAGGGATTTTCTCCCATGGAAGCCATGCAATAAATAAATATTAGTCTTTAAGTGCTGGAGTACTCCTTGATTGTTTTCCCAAATTATCAATTAATCATGTGGGCTGCAAACATGGAGATTTATCTCAATACAAACAGCCTCAAGAGAGGATTTGTTTCACATTACAAAAGGTAATTTGACTTCAACCTCCCCCTGTGTGCTGTTTCCTAGAGTTTGAATCCTTACAAATGCTCTGATTTGATGCTGCAGTATGACCTGATCCCTTGTCTTACACTCCCTGGCATTTATTTTCATCCAATTCTATAAAGTTTTCTCTTTTCAAAGTGTCTGACGAAGTGGGATATTCTCCCACGAAAGCTCATGAAATAAATAAATCTGTTAATCTTTAAGTGCCACAAGACTCCTTGCTTTTTCTGCTTTATTCCACTAACAGGGCTGTCCCTTTGGAACTTAGCCTCAAGAGAGAAGCTGAATGGGTGCGATTAGCATGAGAAAAGAGGAGCAAAACTCTACAGTTCAACAGTTAAAGAGTATTTGATGGGGCTAGGAAGGGAAATTACTTGATTAGCCTCTGTTGGAGGAGAACAGCTCAGCCATGGATTCTGCCTGTGGAACAAACCCAGGATGGGGACCCTCTCCTAACTGATAGCAGACACCCAGGGGTTCAGCCACCCATGGACATGGATGGGGTGGGGCTCTATTTTGATATGAAAAAAAATAACAGCAGATCTCACCCCCCTCTAGCTCTCAGGAACTAGTAGATGCAGATTTTTTTTTCCTTCAAAAAATAAAAAGATATAAATAAAAAAAAATAAATAAAGCACAAAGCACCTCTTTTAATTAGCCTCTTAAAAGACCAGGTAAAACTGTTCTGGTCTTCTTATTCCCACACACCCCATACTCCCCCCTGGAGTTACTGGGTGGGGGTAGGAACCTCCAGGCTGTTAAGAGGCATCAGCCAGCTGGTTGCACATCCCTTCTCATGGCCAATGCCCCTGGCCAATTGGAAGCTGTTAGAAAACAGGAGCGGTCAGCTTGGTTGCTGCAGAAGCCCTACCCTGCTGTGTGTGTGGAAGGAAGCTAAACCCAACTATGCCAGTGGATTGTTTCAGGGCTGCAAACTTTGCTCACCAGCGCGGTGAGAGACTGGAAGGATGTCCCCAACACAGCAGACTCCCAATTGCACTGAACCTCGCCCTGACAGATCCTTAGTGTAAACCTTGGTTCACAGCTGGAAGAAAATGTTGCTTCCTTTCTGAATTGCTTTGGAAAAAGCCAGCGCTGACCCCAGCCTTGGTTTCCTGACAGTGAAAATGATCCATGGTGGCTCTCTGGTGTGTTTGTGTGTAAATATCCCGGTGCTGGGGCAAAAGGTGTCTGCTCCAGTCTAGGGGAAATCTCACAGCTAAAGCAGATCAGTTAATGAGACTGGTGTTGGCAAAGCATAGTGTGGAAATCTGCCCCGTGCCCAGATCTCTGAGTGTCACTTTTCTCCCCAGCCCTGATCCCTGTTGCATCCATTTTCTCCCCAGCCCCAATCTCCGCCATGCCTCTCTTTTCTCCCCAGTCCCAATCCCCGATGCGTCCTTTTCCTCCCCAGCCCGGATCCCTGCTGCATCCCTTCTCTGCCCAGCCCAGATCCCCGCCATGTCTCCCTTTTCCCACCAGGACAGATCCCCGCTGCATCCCTTCTTTCCATTCCAGCCCCTGATCCCCATGTTTCAGATGGCTAGGAGGCCAATTAAGTTGCCTTAAGCCAACTCCTGGTCTACATTGGATACTGAGCAAGAATTGCTGAGTCAGCCCTCCCTCATGACACCTGCTGTTCATGGAAGGAAAATAGAAGTGACTAAAGAGAAATCTCTCACACAATAGGGAAGAGGAACAGCTGTCTGCAGGAGTAGCCTAGGTGCTGCATAAGGTGCTGAAAGGAAGGAAGCCAAGGGATGAACTCGGGAGAGAGAAGGAGAGTGATAGCCCCTTCCTCTTCGGTGCAGACACCAGAAGGCAACATTTGAAAAGTGAAAAGGTGTTGGGAGCAGTGTTCCCTTTAAAATGCATGGCCACATAGCCCCTGCGCTGCCTGGCACAGGGAACATTGCTGGCCGCACACTGCTTCAATCCCTGCCCAGCTGGAAGACAAAGTTTTCTGGCTAGCTGAGAGTTGCTCCGAGCTGGGAGTTTTCAAAACTCCCGCTCAAAGTAAGCTGTCACTGAGCACGCAAGGTACCTCTGTGCATGCTCAGTGTGAGCTTACTCCAACCAGAGGAGCAGCTTGGGGTCAGGCTGTACCACTCCAGTGGCCAGGTAAGGGGGCAGGTGGTTGATTGGCGATAGAGCAGGGACAGCAGGCCATGAAAAGGGGCAGAGGGCTGGAGGGAAGACATGGTCGGGCTGGCTGGTGAGGATTTGGGGGGGTGGGATCAGGAAGGCTGTGGGAGGTGAGCGGCAGAGTGGGGGGCAAATTTCAGGCCAGCGGGGGGCACAGGATCAGGCTCATGTGGGGTGCAGTGAACAACATAAGTTGCTCAGCTGCCTTAGAGGGAACATTGGGAGCACAGCCTGTAAATAAAATTGTACTAGTGGTGAGTTAACCGAGAACCTCTGACTAAGGTTGTGAAGGCAGCACAAGCAGAATGGGCCCTGAAACATCCTGCTACAAACACTGTCATGTTAATATCAGCTTGAGTGTGCCAACAGCTTTGGGGCATTTAGAAGAAGACAGCATAATCCAGCTCCTCAGTGCTCAGAGACATCAAAGCACAACCCCACTGCACTAATGACAAGTACCAGAGACTTACATCTTGTCAATCTCCAAAGGGATAGCTGTGTTAGTCTAGTCCAGCAAATAAAACAACCAGGAGTCGTGTGGCACTTTAAGACTAACAGATTTATTTTTCACATGAGCTTTCGTGGGAGAAAATCCCACTTTCTCAGCTGCTTCAAAGATGGGTGAATTTACAGAAAGGAATGAAAATAAACGCAAGGGGTGTAAAACATAGGATCAGGTCAGTTCACCCATCTTCGAAGCAGCTGAGGAAGTAGGATTTTCTCCCACAAAAGCTCATGCGAAAAATAAATCTGTTAGTCTTAAAGTGCCACACGACTCCTGATCATTTTAAGTACTAGAGGGGCAGCCATGTAAGGCAAACTCAGCAAAAGAAACAAGGTGTCTTGTGGCACATTTAAAGACAAAGAAATGTATTTATGATATCGCTTTCCTGGCTAAAATCCCACTTCATCTGCCACATGAAAAGGAAACTACTGTGTTGAAGGAAGTATATGAATTCAGAGACAGGTAAGTCACAAGGTCAGTTTAAAGCAAACCAACAAAGGTGTTTGCATGCAAACACTGTGGAACAAAAGATAGCAAGTTTCAAAGTATAAAATATGGGAAAATCACATCTTGTAATGAAACATATAAAGAACCTGGTGATGCTTTTAAAGTCTAACTTTTTTTTTCCCTCTTCTTCTTCTTATTGCACTGGCTTTCTTGTTGGAAAATCCACCTATGTAGGATACTTGAAAATGGAAAACTTACAGAATGGGAGAAAAATAAATACAGGGGAGTGCAAGTTTAAGTCATAGCATCTGATGATGTGGAAATGTATATAAAGAAAGCTTATTTGATAAACAAATTATTCTTTACCAATTCCACCATAGTCCTTATTAGTTTTGCTGAACTAGATCAATATGACTACAGCTTTATAAGTTTTTTAATGAGTGAGCCAGGCCCAAATTTGTATTCAGATATTATGAAACTGTCCCAGTTTTGCTCCATGGTTTCACTTCAGAGTTTTGAAGTTTTCTACTGACGCACTGTAACTCCACATTTTTCACAAATGTGCAGGGAGGATGAAGCTTTCTCCAACTTTTTTTTTTTTTTTTTTTGTTGAACACGACCATTGTTAATATCTGATTTGTGTCCATTTGTGCTTTTGCTCAGAGACTGTCTACTTTGGATAATGTAGAAGGCAGAGGGCATTGCTGGCACATGAAGGTGTATATCCTCTTTAAGAAAGAGCAGGTTTATGAATCCCTGATAGAGAAGCTGGCTTGGATAGGTCCTACAATGGTGTCATTTGAGTCGATATGTGGGCTGATTTATCAACGGGGTTTGCTGCAGGGAAACGTGCCTCTTTCAGTCTTTCTGTTGTATTGCCTGTTGTTTCGACTGGGTATCTAATTTGGGCTGTGGGTGGGGGCTGTCTGTAAGTGATGAGAGGCCTATATTACAAGATCTGAAAGCAAATTCCAAAGATAAACTCACCTTTGCTTCTATCCCTGAGATAAAGAAAAACTCCTTCAGGATCTCTAGCATGTATTCTTAAAACTATGATACTCACCTGCAGAAGTGAAGAACCAGAATGACAGAGCCAGGCGGGTCCCCAAGTGTCAACTCCAATATGGTAAGCCCAAAATCAAAAACAACAGAATGCCACTGGTCATAAAGTACGCTTTCCAAGTCAAACCTCTACAGCACATCACCAAGGATCTGAAGCCTATTCTGCAAGGCAGTCCTTCTCTCTTTAAAGCCTGGAAGGTAGGACTCTTCTATCTTAAAACGGTGATGCAACATTAAGCATATACCAGCAACTACAGACCTTGCAACAGAAACACAAAGGAAGGAACCTATACCTCAAGTAAACCCTGTTGCAAACTCTGCCCAGATATGTATTCATTCATCCACCATTTTCTGTGGAAAACAAATATAAAGTAGAGATTTGATCTGGCTCACTAATATTTAAAGGCGACTTTTCCATTCTTATATTCTTTGTACCTCCTTATCTATTGTTCCATTCTCTTTGAATCAAAACAACTTGCTTGGTTTGCTGAAAAAATCAGAACTTACTGTTTGTTGTCCTCTGCATTTCTATATTTCTTTCCATACTGTAGTTCGAATTTTCTGCATTTGGTGAAGTGGAATTTTACTCATGAGGAAAAAAAAAATCCATTAACCTCTAAAATGCAGCAGGGCTCCATTGAAAGTGGTATTTAGAGTACCTCTGAAATACTTATTAAAGCAGAAGCTGTTAGATAGTATAGTTTGTTAGGTAGTATAGTTACTCCTGCTCTAACACCCTGGCTCTTTTCATTCAACAGACATGCACAAAGTGAGTTTGTTTCCTAATAATTGTGTTGCAATGAAAAAATTGACCTAACATTGATTGAATTGTATTTTAGTGCACATAGGTAGATCTGATCTTTCTCCCCAGATGTTTCTTCAATGATTATTTCTCAGTCTGAGTGGTCATTTGTTTAAGGGCATTATAACCCATCACTTGTTTCATAGCCATGGTGAGACTTTGTGGGAGGTGTGTTTCAAAGTGAAGTGAAAGAATATGGAAGTCATATGAATGTTGCCTGTTGTTTTCTGTTTCTTACTGAATATCTGTGTATTGTACTAATATAATACACACTAGCCTGGAGCAGTATGTTTATAGAAATGGTGATGAACAGGTATAAATTTTAACATGAATTTTAAAGTTAACTCTTGGGCTGTGGGTTATGACTATATTTGCTATATATTAACAGTATAGCTAGACTTATTTTATTAAGATGCTACATTAAAGAAGATGCAAGGTAAACAAGACATTGGGAAAAACCTTCTCTCACTAAATAATTCAGGGAAGTTAAGACACAACACATGAACTTTCAGCTGGATAGTTTCCATTTACAGGTTCCAGCCAAGTTGCACAGACTTCTTTCCGAGCGCTGGGAGTCTGTCTAGCGCCTGGGCAGTTGGTAGTGTGAAAGTCTTTAGATTAGCACACACAATAACCCTTCTAAGAGAGATTGACAACCCTCAGTCTCACTGTGTCTGCATCAGAGTACAGGTATTTGAGGTAAAAAAATCATATACAGACTTTTTTTAATACACTTTTATTATCTAACAGTGATGAAATATCCCTAAATGCAAGGGGGTGTAAAACATAGGATCAGGTCATACAGGAACAGCAAATCAGAACAGTTTACAGGTTCAAACCATGGGAAGCCTGAAGTCAAATTACTCTTTGTAATGGGAAAAGAATCCATAGTCTCGATTCAGACCAGCCTTCACAAAATTTAGCTTGCATATTAATTCGAGTTCAGCTGTCTCTCTTTGAAGTCTTGATGTCCCAGGTACAGCTCTAACGATAGTCGTTAACAAATCCATCATCGAGTGATTAGGAAGATGGAAGTGTTCAGCAACTTCTATACACCACTACAGGAAGCAAGAGTGACACCTATAACCCAGCCAGCAACATTGTTAATCTCTCAAGCTACACACTTACTCCAGCAGAGGAATCTACTATCTCGAGGACTTTCCTTCTGCCCCACAACTGCCACACATAAGATAAAATTCTGCAGTGACCTAGAGGCCTACTTTCATCGTCTAAGACTCAAAGAATATTTCCTTAACACCAGAGATCAACGCACTGACACACAGATGCCTTCCTCCAAGCACTACAAGAAGAAATATTCTTCATGGACTCCTCCAGCAGGCTGAAATGAGAGACTTGACTTCTATATTGATTGTTTCTGCCACTGTACCAAGGCTGAAATCATGGACAAACAACATCCTTTACATTATAACCTCAGCCCTGCAGAACGCAATGCCATCCACAGCCTCAAAAACAACTCTGACATTATCATTAAGGAGGCTGACAAAGGAGGTGCAGCTGTCATCATGAATAAATTAGATTATGACCAGGAGGCTTATAAACAACTCTCCAACACAACCTTCTACAGACCACTTTCCTCTGACCCCACTGAGGAATACTAAAAGGAATCACAACGCCTACTCAAGAAACTCCCTAAGACAGCACAAGAACGTATAGAGACAGAAACACCACCAGAACCACAGCCAGGGATGTTCTATCTACTACCCAAAATCCATAAAAAAGGAAACCCTGGACGCCCCATCATCTCAGGCATTGGCACTCTTACTGCCGGCCTATCTGGCTATGTGGACTCCCTCCTCAGACGCCATGTTATCAACATCCCCAGCTATCTTCAAGACACCACAGACTTCCTGAGGAAAATACAGTCCATTGGAGAACTTCCAGAAAACACCATTCTGGCCACTATGGATGTAGAAGCTCTTTATACCAACGTCCCACACAAGGATGGATTACAAGCTATTAGAAGAACCATCCCAGATGATAACTTAGTGCAGCTCGTGACTGAACTTTGCGACTTTGTACTCACCCACAATCACTTCAGATTTGAGGATCATTTATATCTCCAAATCAGTGGCACTGCTATGGGCACCCGCATGGCCCCACAATATGCCCACATCTTTATGGGCGACTTAGAACAACGTTTCCTCAAGTCTCATCCCAAGACACCTCTTCTTTACCTGCGCTACATTGATGACATCTTTATCATCTGGACACATGGCAGGGATGGTCTTGAAGATTTTCACAGAGATTTCAATAATTTCCATGACACCATCAAATTGACCCTGGAACACTCCACACAGGAGATCCACTTTCTTGACACTACAGTACAAATCAGGGATAGACGCATCACCACCACCCTATACCGAAAACCTACTGATCGGTATAGTTACCTACATCCTTCGAGCTTCCATCCTAAACACACCATACGATCCATTGTCTACAGCCAAGCCCTAAGATATAACCGCATCTGCTCTGATCCCTCAGACCAAGACAGACATCTTGAGGATCTCTATCAAGCATCCTTGAAACTACAGTACCCACCTGGGGAAGTAAGAAAACAAATTGACAGAGTTAGATGGGTTCCCCGAAGTCATCTACTACAGGAGAGACCCAAGAAAGAAAGCAACAGAACACCACTAGTCACCACATACAATCCTCAAGTCAGACCTCTGCAAAAGATCATTAAGGACCTACAGCCTATTCTAAAAAATGATCCCTCTCTCTCTCAAGCATTAGGAGACAGACCACTCCTTGCTTATAGGCAGCCCCCTAATCTTAAACAGATATTCACCAGCAACTACAGATCTAACAACAGGAACATTGAAGCAGGCACACACCCCTGCAAAAAACCACGCTGCCAAGTCTGCCCACATATCTACACAACAGACACCATCATAGGTCCTAATCAAGCCTGCTACTCCATCAAAGGCTCATTTACCTGCTCATCTACTAATGTGGTCTATGCCATCATGTGCAAGAAATGCCCCTACACCTTATATATTGGACAAACAGGATGATCGCTCTGTAAGAGATTGAATGAGCACAGAGCTGATATCAGAAATCAAAGAACAGAGAAACCAGTTGCTGAACACTTCCATCTTCCTAATCACTCGATGATGGATTTGTTAACGACCATCGTTAGAGCTGTACCTGGGACATCAAGACTTCAAAGAGAGACAGCTGAACTCGAATTAATATGCAAGCTAAATTCTGTGAAGGCTGGTCTGAATCGAGACTATGGATTCTTTTCCCATTACAAAGGGTAATTTGACTTCAGGCTTCCCATGGTTTGAGCCTGTAAACTGCTCTGATTTGCTGTTACTGTATGACCTGATCCTATGTTTTACACCCCCTTGCATTTAGCTTCATTCCTTTCTGTAAGTTCACTCATCTTTGAAGCATCTGAGGAAGTGGGATCTTCTCCCACAAAAGCTCATGCAAAAAATAAATCTGTTAGTCTTAAATCGCCACACAACTCCTTGTTGTTTTTTCACTGGACTAGACTAACACGGCTATCCCTTTTAAAATTGACGAAATATCCCTATTCTACAAAATAAACAATTGCCACTCTTCTCTCCACAGGACACATGTTCTCAAGGGAAGAACCACAGGTGTCCAATCCAGACTTTTAGTCAATCTCCATTAACACGCACATTACGTTAGCTCAGAAACTAGTCTGAGGGTGGTAGAGTGGTGGGATTACACCACAGGCCAAGGAAAGGCACAAGGTTAATCTCTAGCATTCAGAGACTGAGATGGGCAGGCATGAAGGATGCCCTCTAACTCTGAGGGCTTGTTAAAGCACAGATATGCTGGAACCCACGTCTGGTAAGGAAAGTGAACTAACCCCACCCCCCAACACTGATCTGTTACCACACATCAACAAAACTGACTTCCTACATTCAGAATTGAGCCAAAGAATAAATGCTTTGAACATGGACTCACTCTTTAAATTTACAGGAGCATCCTGCCACTCTAGAAATTTGACTCCTAATGTCAGGGTTTTCACACCCCAAACTCTCTTTTAATCTGGTATTTCTAAGTATTTTGAAGGATTCTCCCATTGACCATGGTCACATGGAGTGAGAAGTTCTCCAGCTACCTACAGCTACCTGCTCTCCTGCCCCTGTATCTGAGTCACATCCATAGCCCAGTAGAATCAGCTGCCACTGCAGAGAAGATCTAACCATGTTAGCAGCTGGCAACCTCTACCCTTCCCTTGGCTTTGAAAGATTTAAAGACAGAGAAATGTGACAACGTACCCAGTGCCCGCGAGATGGGGAGCAGGTGCCAAGAGAGGTCTGCACCCAAAAGGACAAGGAGTGAGCATAGACGTTACACAGACAGCAGGCAGCGTCAGCTCAATCAGGGTGCAGCTGTACTTATGAAGCATGTTTGCCCATTTCCTTGGGGGCTACTTGTCCACCTGGGACCCTGAGTTCATCAGTTCAGTGTGCACCAGATTTAACCCCATCATTGCCAGAGGCAAAGTGCAGAAAGCCCAATCAAAAGGGATTCACAGCAATGTCATGAGATTGAATTGAAGTGACAGTCCGGCTGCAGTGTCTTTTTCTGGAATCCAGCCACGTCAGCACTGTGCATAGGGCTCAGAGGAGGCCCAAGGTTCCCTTGAAGCAAGCCATTGGTACTGATGGTGCCTTTTCAACCGCCATCTTTCTGCAATAGAATAAGCAACTCTAATCATAGATATTTAGTGTGAGATATACCAAGATTTCATCCAATTACAGTTTCTAGTTGGCAGAGTTTAGGCATCCTAGAGTGAGGAGTTCTCTCGCAGACCAACCTGGCTAAATGCAATTGATCTACATGCCCTTGGTGACATTATCTAGATTTTTTTTTTTTTTTGGTGTGTGTGTGTGTGTGTGTTTTTGTTTTTGTTTTTTTTTTTAAACCATGTTGTCATCTTTTCTTTCCAAATACCCTCTGGCAAAAAGTTCCAGAGATTGGCTGTACATTGTATGCACAAATACTTTTTGAATAAATAATCTGCTCTCCATTAGTTTCATTTGACTTAAGTTTAGAATTATCTTCTGCTTTAGTCACCTTGTTTCTGGTCTGAAAACTTCTGTTCACATTAATATTTGCTTGTAGTAAAGGTATTTATATACATCACCATTTAAGTTGCAATTTTCAATTCTTCCCAATTGCAATATTTCTTTTTTGGTATGAAGCAATGAGATCTACAGCCAGTATTCAAGATGTAGCAATTCCATGGTTTTATAAAGAGGAAATCCTATGTCTTATTTTCTACCCTTTTTCTAATGATTCCCATTATTCTGTTAATTTTTTGATGTGGTACTGAATATTGAATAGTGTTGTCAGAGAACCACCCACAATGACTGCAATACTTTCTTTTTCCTGAATGGTAAAATTTAAATTATATACCATCACTTCAACTGTAGAGTTGATATTCTATTTCCAAATGGGCACCACTTTGCATTTATCAACATCAAGTTTCATCTGCAACTTTGTTACCCACTGACCTGATTCTTTATGATCCTTTTCTCTCCTTCCCAGTCTGTTTTGGACACAATTATCTTTGGTATTTTCGTACCATCTGCAAATTTTCCCACCTCACTGTTCACCCATGTTTCCAGAATATTTATGAATATGTTGAACAGTACTGGTCTCAGCATAGACCCCTGGATCTATCTATCTCCTTTAGATGTTCATCAGCACCATTTATCTCTCTGCATTCTGAAAACTGACCATTTATTTTTACTTTTTGTATCTTTTAACCAGTTACTGACCCAAAGAGGAACCATCCACCTTATCCCTTGACAGCATACGTAAGAGTTTATTCTGCATAGGAATCCTTGGTAAGGAAGATTTTCTCAAAAAACTAAATACAGTAAATCTATTGGAACCTATGTGCGCATGGACACAGGTTGTGAAACCTGTGCACACAACAAAATAAAGCGTTCACAAAAAAAAAAATCAACAGTGCAAATATTTTTATGCTACTTTAAGAAAGCTGTTTCAAGCAGCATGTGTTAAATAAGGTTTTGTAATTTATAATATCATTTCCATCACCATATCAAAATAAAGTTAATCTATTAGCTGCATCATACACACTTGCTTTGTTGCGCTCACAAGTTTGACCACTCTTGCTGGAGTGTGCACACATTTGCACACCAGTTCCAAAAATTTGCACAAAAGAATTTTTTTTTTGCACACACAGGCTACAAAAAATTAGAGGGAACATTGATTGGAACCCATTTGCCACATGAATTCTGTCTCCCTCAAAGAGTTCTAATAGATTATTGAGACATGATTTGACTTAAAAAAAAAAGCAAACTCACAAACAAACAAATAAACTGGTCCACACTTCCCAGACAAACTGTGCTTATCAATGTATCTGATAACCATTTTGTTCTATAAATTTAACCAGTTTCCTTGGCAGGAAAGCAAGGCTAATCTGCTTGTAATTGCCAGGGTCACCACTGGAGACCTTTTTAATAATTGTCCTCAGTTTAGTTATCCAATAGTCATTTGGTACAGGAGTTGATTTTCAATGACTGATCACATTCCTCATCTATTATGTTTGCAAAGTCTTGTCAGAACTGTGCATACGGCACAGAGAGCTCACAGGGCTCCCCGAGGCTGGACAAATTGTACCAGTAATGCTGTTACAGCTGCAATCTTGTTGTAGGAATGTGAAAAAAAGACAAAAGTTATACAGGATCAGATCTTTCCCAGCAGCCCCATTTCCTGAATCAAACATCAAGGTGAAGGCTGAGGGAGGACGATTCTATACAGATCCCAACGTGGAAATTTCCAAGGTTCCTTCCTATCTCCCTGAGATATAAAAGGAGGGAACTGACATTAGTGGTTCACTGAAAGTGATGCATAGATCTCAGAGATTGCCTGAGAGGCACACTCATATCACAAGTTTAGTGCCTCCACAACTGGACTAGCTCCGTGGAAGCACAAGTTTCACCAGACTTGTGCTACTGGTGCCTCTTACAGTAGCTGCTGCCCCCAGGATCTGCTGTAGGGTTTATCTACAGGGTTGAGGGGACCAGCTGGAGATGGGAGTGCTGCTTGGAGCACCTGGTGAGGTATAAAACATGAGACGCTGATTTTGCAGGGAGGTTAGATCTTTCTATAACCTGAGTGAAGGCGTAGACTCTATTTTTGAAAACTTCATTGCTGTTATGAGATGGGTCAGGAGAAGAGCTCCATTTTCTCTGGGGGGTCCAAGCAACTGCACTCAGGCAGTACCATGGCAACTGAGGTTTCAGTCAATAATGATAATTTTTCTATGACCCCTCCCCCAAAACAATAAAATAGATGATAAGGAAACATCTTAGTTTGGTTTAAAAAAATATTTGTGTGAAGGAAAGCTTCTATTTTTATCCCAGTCTGAAATGAAAGCATGGGTATAGACAACTCAGTCTTCTTCCTTCACCACTCCTTGGTCCTTACCAGGCATATAGGCTATGTCTACACTTAGAAGGTTAGTTCAAATTAAATTAACGTGAACTAATTAATTTGAGCTAATAATGTTTATTTTGAATTAATTTAATTTGAATTAACATGGCCACACTAGAAACCCTAATTTTAACTAGCATGTGCATGCTCAGCACTTGCTGGTTCAAATTAGGAAGGGGGAACTATTGTATAGGGATAATCAAGCTGTGGCTAATTTCAAACTAAGTTTGAATTAACACAGCTACATTGGGTTAATTCAAACTAATGAGTTCGAATTAACCATCACTTCAAAGTTAAAATAGGTTTTAAAACTTCAAAGTCAGCTTTCATCAATTTGAACTAAAGCATTCCTTAGTTTGAATTAATGAAAGCCACGGTGGCGTGCATTTATTTAATTCAAATTGATCCTCATTAATTCAAATTAAATTATAAGTGTAGACATAACCATAGAGACTCCCAGCTTTGATGTCACCAGTGCTCCTTTCATTGCCTTAAACAACCCACCACCAACTATCCACAGCTTCCCAGTCTTACAGCTCCACAGATCCAGGAGCTCCACCTGCTAAGCCCAGATCAGGGAAGCTCAACCTCAGTTGTCAGCAGCCTGCCCTTAATTGGTTGTGACTCCTACCTCCCTTTCTGGCCTAGTCTCCCTTTCTACCTAGCCTCATCTAGTGTCTCCTTGGGAGAATTTATTCACATCCTAGCCCCCACAGTTGGTCCTCTCCCGGCTCATTAGTCAGCCTGCCCAGTTGGCTACCTTTTTCCATAAATAAGCAAGAGGTAGCCTAGTCTGCCTGTTGCACCCTGCTACAATGGCCAAGAGTTAAAGGAAACCAGAATGCCATTCTGCCTCCCCTTTTTAGGGGTGGCATTCTGAGATCCCTAAAAATAGGGGAATGCACCAGAATGCTGCATTTCAATGCCCCCTAAAAATAGATGAAAGTGCCTGAATGTGGAAATTCCAGCACATTCCCCCCAAGGCTGGCTCAACAGGCTACAGGCTGAAGGAAGCCCATCTACCCCTTCCCACCTTTTCTGGCACCTGTGCCAGCCCTGCCCCTTCCTACTGTTTCTGGGTGGCATGCACGGCCTGGACCTATCTTGGGCCCATGCTCCCTCTTGCCAGCTGGCCAGCCAGTGCTGCAACCTCCTTCTCCCAAGTCCGCCTCCTCAGCCATGTTAGTGATGTGGGTAAGGAGGTGGAGAGAGTTGGGGAGAGGCAGACAGCCAGCCAGGAATCCATGGAGGGAGTCGGATGGGAAGAAGGGGTCCGGAGGGTGGGCTGAGGAGGTGTGGAGGGGGTTGGGGGGGGCTGAAAGTGGTGAAGACAAGGTGGGGACCTGGGGATGGTGATTAGTAGGGATGGAGTGGACCATGGGGGCAGGAAGCTTAGGGAATGGGGATGGGGGATGCAGAAGACATGGAGAAATGGGTCTGATAGGGAGTAAGAGTTTTGGGGGCAGTAGCTGGGGTGAGAGGCAGGCATTTGGGGGCAGTAGTTGGGGTGGGACCAGGCGTTTGGGGGGGACAGTAGCTGGGCAGCATAAAGGGGGCCCAGATGCGCATGAAGTGGGCCCAGATATGTGTGAAGGGGCCCTGGACTTGAAAGAAGTGGCTCCAGAAATTTAGGAAGGTTCCGCCAAATTATACTTTAACCTTGACAATGGGTCTCGCTTATTCCAGTGACTGAACCACAAACGAGGTGTCAGCACTGGTGTCCCATTGTCGTCCTGTATTGAGTGGCCCTGACACATCTGCTTGAGCAGCTATGCTGGCTTTATAGCACAGGGAACCCCTGGTATAATGAATCATTAATCAGTGGAACAATAGAAGAATATATGTTGGGTCATACTGGGTGACACCACTGGTCAACCAAGCTCCTTGTCCTGTCTGCTGGCAAGGGTGACCTAGAGTAAACAGCTTGTGCAATTTAGTGAGTGATTCATCCCATCACCTAGTCCCAGTGTCTGGTATTCAGAGGCCTTCCTGACCAGCTCAATTAATTTCCATGGAAGGACCTTTCCTCCATGAACTTATGTAATTTTCTTCTATACCGAGGTTAAACTTTTGACCTTCAGAACATCACCTGACAATGTGTTCCACAGGCTGCCTGCAAGCTATGTAGAAATGAATATTATTTTTTTTTCTCTCCTCTTTTCAGGGCCAGCAGAATGCGGTAAGCCCAGCAGGTCTTGCAGGGGGGCGCCGACGCTTGAGGGGTGCCAAAATGGGGACTGCACCATTGCGGTGCACTCGGATGTCATTCGTCTGCGCCAGTGTCTGTTGTGCTTGCTGGGGGGGGGGTGCCAGAAACAGTAGTGCCATTCCTGCCTCTTTTCAATTTCCTGCTTAGAAATTTCCTTGGGTGACCCCTGGATCTTGAATTATGTGATGGGGTAAATAACATGTCCTTACTCACTATATCCACACCCTTCATGATGTTATAGACTATGTCTACACTGCAGGGCATTTAAAAAAGTGCTTTTTTGAAAAAAGAAATTCAAAATAAGTTTGAAGCAATTATCTTAAATTAACTTTCTTGAAAGTGATATTTCAGGAACAGAGTCCAGGGAGGACTCTTTCTCCCGAACAAAGGGCAGAAATTTCTTTTATTTCAAAATGAGAGTCCACAGGCTTTTTTGAAAAAAAATAAAGTCATTGCCATGTCCAGTTATGGATTTTTTTCAAAAAGGATTTTTCTTTTCTTTTTTCTTTTTTTTTTCAAAAATAAACCAGGTTTAGTATTTGTGAAAAAGTGCTGTGGTATTTTGCCATACAGGAGTGTTTTCTTTCTGACAAAGCTTTTTTGAAAAAATAGAAAGGGTGTTTTTGAAAAACAACTAGGTTTAACTTTTTTTAAAAAAGTTCTCCAGCATTTTGAAACACCAGAACACTTTTTTCAGAAACACCAGAACAGCTCCCCAGACACAGAAAAGGTTTTTTGGGATAAGCCTCCTTATCTCAAAAAAACTTTTCGGTGTAGATGTACCCATAGAGCTCTGCCATTGACCCTGTTAGTTGTACCTCTTCCAAGCTAGAATGTCCTAGTCTTATTACTCTGTCCTCATCTGGAAACTGTTCCCCACTACTAACCCTTTTTTCTCACCCTTCTCTTTACTGGTTACAGGTGAAATATATGTTCCTTTTAGATTGGATGCCTAGAACACAAAGCCCTGTTAAATTTTTGGAAAACTGTAAGTTCATATTGTGGCCATATGATATTTTCTCTTTTCTTTTCTATTCTTTTTCTAATGATTTCCAACATTCTGTTAGTATTTTCACTACTGTTTCATATTGAACAAATGTTCTGAAAGAGATATCTGAGGTGACCTTGAGAGATCTGTTTGGAGTGGTAACAGCTAATTTATACCTGATACATTTATTTATTTATTTGGAATTATGTTAGCATTCTACTTTCCTTTGGATTAATCAATATTGAATTTCTTCATCTAGTTTGTTGACTAGTAGACTCATTTTCAGACATTCCTTTGTAACTCATTGCTGAGTGCTTTGGGGTTTTATTGTTTTGAGTAGTTTTGCATCATTTGTAAACTTTGCCAGCTCAGTGTTTACCCACATTTACAAATATTTTATGAATATGTTGAACAATATTTGTCCCAGTAGAAACCTCTGGGGATAAAACTATTAAACTATTTATCCTTTCTCTGTTCTGAGAATTGGCCATTTATTCCTACCATTTACTTCCTGTATTTTATGCTGTTACTGATGCAAGACATGCCCTTCTCTCTTATTTCAGAGAGATTAGTTTGCTTAAGAGCATTTGGTGTGGGACCTTGTGAAAGATTAAAAAAAAACAAAAAACTAATAGCACATTATCTCGGTATCATTTTTGTTCATGCGCTTGTTGACTCCCTCCAAGAATTTCAATATATGGTGTGGCATGATTTCCCATTACTAGAGTCATATTGACTCTTTCCCAAATATTCTTGTTAGTCTATGTCTCTGATAATTATTTGGATTTTCATCCACTGTGATTAGTAACAAAGTTAGACTTAGGCTACGTTCACACACAGGAGGTTATTTCAATACAAGTTGTTAATTCGAATTATGGAAAAAAGCAGGAATCGAAATAGCAAGTTTGGACAACAGTTATTTTGTAAAGAGTCACCATCATTTCGAAATAACATGTTCCTACGGGATTGTTTTGAAACAATTGTTTCAAAACAACATTGTTTCATCACCAAATGGGGTTTAAGTTGTTTTGAAACAACGCTGTTGTTTCGAAACAACGGAACCCATTGTTTCAAAACAATGGTACGTTATGTGAACATGGCATTTCTTATTTCAAAACAACCTCTGTTGTTTCAAAATAAGACTACTGTGTGAACACAGCCTTACTGGCTTATAATTGCCAGGATCGCCTCTGGAGCTTTGTCTTAATAGCGTCCTAACATTAACTGTCAACCAGTTGATACAAATTTTTCATTATATTCCACAGTTAGTAATTCTGCAAATTCATGTGTGTGTTTCTTTAGAACTCTTTGGTGTATCCCCTCTAGTCCTGTGCTCACCTATTACCTATTACAGTCTCCATATGACAAGTGCTATATAAGAAATAGTTTATTATTATTATTATTATTATTATTATTATTATTATTATTATTATTATTAT
>ML682181.1:315430-365297 GCA_007922195.1 Podocnemis expansa | reverse complement strand
TATCTATCTATCTATCTATCTATCTATCTATCTATCTATCTATCTATGTTGAGAGATCTAATTATGCCACAGGCCCTTGGCTGGCTATGGAATAAAATGTTAATGTTACAATCTCAAATCAGGAACATTTATTTAAAAGTTGTCACTCCAGATTTACATATGCAAATTGCATCAGAATTGGGCTTTATTAACATTCCATTAACAAATGCTCTCAGTGATAGGCTGTGATTCCCCAGAATTCCTCATAAAGAAGGTCAGTGATTTCCCAACTAGTATTGACTAGATGCAGGAAGGTCAAGACCCCAGAGGCTTCCTTTTATCCTCACAGAACCCCATTCTGTCACCAACCAAGGTTCTGTAACTATTAGGCCAGTTACAAGCTTACACAGAGCATTACTTTCTCTGGGTGGGGTGGGATGGGCGTCTGAAATGGTGAATGGGGCAAACATTAGTGTGACAGGATACAGAGCGAGAATTGCTGAGCCAGCTGTCTCTAATGCCAGCTGCAGTTAAGGGAAGGAAATTAGAGCTGGCTGAAAAATCTCTTTCCAAGTAGAGAAGATGAACAGCTACTTGCTAGATTAGCCTTGGGTCTGCATAAGCTGTGGAGAGGAGAGAAGCCAGTGGATGAACTTGGGAAGGGGAAGGACAGAGATAGTCCCTTCTTCCTTGGTGCAGATGCTGGAAGACAACAAGTGTAAGGTGAAAAGGTGTTGAAAGCACAACCTGTAAATCAAATTGTAATAGTGGTTCCTGAACCCGGTAACCTCTGACTTATTTTGTGAAGGCAACACAAGCAGAATGGACCCTGCAACATCCTGCTAGAACTGCTTTTGCACTACTATCCAGTTGAGTGTACAAACAGCTTCAGTGCATTTAGAAGAAAACCGTATCATCCAGCTCTTCAGTGCTCAGACAGTTCATAGCACAAACAGACTGCAAATAGGATAAGTTCCAGAGGGACAGCCATGTTAGTCTAACTCAGCAAAAGAAACAAGGTGTCTTGTTGCAAACTTAAAGACTAACAATTTTATTTATCATATCAGTTTTCCTGGCTAAAATCCCACTTCATCTGCCACATGAAAAGGAAACTACTGTGGTGACGTCAATATATGAATGTGGAGATGGGTAATTCACAAGTTTAGTAGTCTGCGTTTTCATCAAAACAACAAAGCTGTTCAGATTTGAACTGTGGGGAACAGCAGATAGGAAGGTGGAAAGGATCAAAGATGGGACCATCATTATTTGTAGTGAATCAAATAAAGAGTCAGGTCGATATTTCTAAAGTCTAACAATTCTCTTTTTTTCATCTCATGGGCTTTCTTGTGGGAAAATCCCACTACATCAGATACCGTAAGATTGAGAGCTTTCAGAATGGGAGAGAAATAAATGCAGGGAAGTGTAAGTGTAAGTCATAGCATCTGATGATGTGAGAAGTCATCCAAAGAAAGCTTATGTGATAAACCAATTAGTTAGTCTTTATAAATTCCACCAGACTTCTTGCGAGTTTTGCTGAACTAGATTAATATGGCTACCACTTTATAACCTTTGTAATGAGTTAGCCAGCCAGAATTTCTATTCAGATATTATGAAACTGTCCCAGTTTTGCATATGAATTCTAGCTGTGCAGTTTCACTTTGGAGTTTAGAAGTATTTCTTCTGATGCACTGTAACTTCCCGTTTTTCACAGAAAGTGCAGGGAGGTTGAAGGGTCCCATGCATGTTCTTGAATATTGCCATTGCTGATATCTGATTTGTGTCCATTTATTCTTTTGTCCACAGAAAGTCTATTCTGGACAAAGTATAAGGCAGAAAGGCACTGTAGGCCCATGAAGGCATATATCCTCTTTTTGAAAGATCAGGTTTGTGAATCCCTGAGAGAGAAGGTAGCTTGGATAGGTGCTACTATGATGTCCTTTGAGTAGATATTTGGGCAGATTTGGTAACCAGGCTTGCTGCAGGGATAGATCCCTCCTTCAGTGTTTCTGTTGTATTGTGTGTAGTTTCTGCTGAGTATGCATCTCTGGTTGGGGAGTTGCCTGTAAGTGAGGAGAGGTCTATATTCCAAGGACTGAAAGCCAATTCCAAAGGTAAAACCACCATTGCTCCTATCACTGAGACAGAGACAAACTCCTTCAGGATCTCTAGTAAGCAAGTATTCTTAAAACTATGATAGCCTTCAGAAGCAAAGAATCAGAAAGACACAGCCAGATGGGTCCCTGAATGTTAACTACTCTAGCATGAGCCAAAAATCCAAAACAACAGAATGCAACACCTACAGTCCCCAGGTCAAACTTCAGCAGACCATCATCAACGACCTACAGTCTGTCCTGCAAGACAGTCCCTCACTCTCTAAAGCCTTGAAAGGTTGGCCTCTTCTCACTTGCAGATGGTGCCACAACCTTAAGCATATACCAGCAACTACAGACCTTGCAACAGAAACACAAAGGAGGGAACCTATCCCTCAAATAAACCTTGTTTTATTCTTCCCATCTATTGTTCTGCTGTTTGAATCTAAACAACCTGATTGGTTTGCTGGAAAAAAAAATCAGAACTGACTGTGTGAGCTCTTTCTCTGCATTGCTATATTCCCTTCCATACTGTAGCTTTTATTTCATGCATTTGATGAAGTGGGATTTTACTTATGAACAATCAAAATATCTGTTAATTTCCAAAATGCCATAGGAATTCTGCTTTGTTCCATTGAAAAGGGTATTTGGAGTACCTCTGAGTTACTTATTAAATTTCCAAAGGGATAGTTATGTTAGTCTAGTCCAGCAAAAAAAAGCAAGGAGTTGTGTGGTACTTTAAGACTAACAGATTTATTTTTTGCATGAGCTTTCGTGGGAGAAAATCCCACTTCGTCAGATGCTTTGAAGATGGGATATTCTCCCACGAAAGCTCATGCGAAAAATAAAGCTGTTAGTCTTAAAGTGCCACATGACACCTTGCTTTTTTTTTTTTTTTTTAATTATTAAAGCCGAATCTGTTACATAGTAAAGTTACTCCTGCTCTGACACCCTGGCTTCTTTCATTCAACAGACACACATGAAGTGAGTTTCCTAACAATTTTGTTAAAATAAAAAGTTTTGGCTTAACTTTGATAGAATTTTATTTTAGTGCACACATGTAAATCTTTTCTTTCTCCCCATATTTTCCTTTAGTGATGATTTCTGAGGCTTGAATAAACACTTTGTAGAGTACATTGTAACCTAGCACCTGTTTCACAGCCATGATGAGGCTTTGTGGGAAGTAGGTTTCAATGAGAAGTGAATGAGTATGGATATCATATGAATGATGTTTGTTGCTGTCTATGTGTTGTACTAATAAAATACATACTAGACTGGAGAAGTATTTTTTAAAGACACAGAGATGAACGAGTGTAAACTTAATTATGAATTTTAAAGTTAACTCTTGTGCTGTTGGTTTTATGAATGTATTTGTTAAATATTAACAATACAGCTAGACGTAGCCTAATAAGAGGCTATAGGAAAAGAAGATGAAAGGGAAATAAGGCCTCTGGGGATGGGGGGTGGGGGAATTGAAGGAAATTAAGGCACAGCTCCTGAGGTTCTGTCTGGAAAATCCCCATTCACAGGTCCCAGCTAAGCTGCACAGAATGCACTGCCCGAGCTTGGAGTCTCTCCAGTGGCCAGGCAGTTGGTGCTAGAACACTCTTCAGATCAGCCCACACACATACCCTGAGAGGAAAGTTAGAGAAATCTCAGCCTGATTTGTTGCCCGTTGGAGTGCAGGTATTTGCGGTAATAATCATGTGCAGACTGGTTTTTTGTTTTGTTTCGTTTTGTTTTAATACCCTCTTTTTCTCTCCACTGAAGCTATATCCATGATCGTAAAATTAAAGAATATTCTGGTCACTCTTCTCTCCACAGGACACATATCCTCAGGGAAAGAACCAAAGGTGTACAATCCAGACATGTTGGTCAAGCTTAGTTGACACACACTTTATTGTAGATCAGAACCTAGTCTGAGGGTGGAAGAGGAGTGGGATTCCACCACAGGACAGAAAAAAGTGCTAGGTAATCCTGTACCATTCAGACACCAGAGATGGGGCAGACATGAAGGATGCCCTCTAACTTTGAGAGCTTTTTAAAGCACAGATATGTTGGAGTCCATGTCTGGTAAGCAAAATGAACTACTTCATATTCCTTTGCTGATATGTTAATATAAAGCAACAAAGTTCTGAGTTCCTACATTCACAATTGACTGAAAGATTAAATGCTTTGAACATAGACTTGCAAATTAAATTTACAAGAACATAGACTTGCAAATTAAATTTACAAAATTTACAAAAAATTTCTTGCTGCTCTAGAAATGGGACTTGTTTTCGGATCCTCACTCATGATGTTGTGGTTTTCACACCATAAATCCTCTTTCAATCTGGTATCTTGAAGGATTCCCCCATTTACCATAGGCACATAGCGTGGAAGTTTCCAAAGCTACTTAGTGCTACCTGCTCTCCAGCCCCTGTTACTGAGTCACGCCCACAGCCCAGCATGGTCAGCTGCCCCTGCAGAGAACATCTGCCCTTGTAAGCAGGTAGCGTCTTTACCCCTCCCTTTGGGTTTGAAAGATTTAAAGACAGAAAAATGTGACAACGTACCTGGTGCCTGCAGGAAGGGGATCAGCTGCCAACAGAGGTCTGCACCAAACGGACAAGGAGTGATCATAGAGGTTGCATAGGAAGCAGGCAGTGTCAGCTCACACAGGGTGTAGCTGTCCTTATGAAATGCATTTGCTCATTTCCTTGGAGACAACTTGTCCACTTGGGACCCTCATTTGTTTGTTTTACTGTGTGCTAGCTTTAAACCAATCAATCCCAATGACAAAGTGCAGGAAGACCAACCACAAGGGATGGGATGCAATGTCACTAAACAGGACTGCAGTGAAAGTCCTGTCTCAGCCTCTTTTGCTGGAATCCAGCCATGTCAGCACAGTGCATAGGGCTCAGAGGTGCACAGGGCTCCCTTGAGACAGGCTGTTGGTACTGATGGTACCGTTCCAACTTCAATCTTGCTGCAACAGAATAAAATAACTAATAGTAGTTATATAGCATGATATATACCAAGTTTTCATCGAATCCCAGCTTCTAGAAGGCAAATTTTAGAGATCCAAGAGTAAGGAGTTTTTTTCTGAAGCCAACCTGGCTAAAAGCAATTGATCATCCTGTCCTTGGTAATATTATCAAGTTAGTTTTTAAATCATGTTACCATCAACACTTTCCAAGCATCCTCTGGCAAAGAGTTCCACAGGTTAGCAGGTCATTGTGTGGAGACATATTTTTAAAAATAAATAATTTGCTGTCCATTAGTTTCATGTGATGATACATATTTTTTGTGTTATGAAAATGAGTAAATCATACTTTGTTATTTACTTTCTCCACACTAGATTTGACTTAATAGTTCTGTATTATATCCTGCTTTAGTCACCTCTTTTGTGGTCTGAAAAGTTCCAGAATCATTAACCTCTGCTCATATCAAAGCTATTCTATATATATCTCACTATTTAAGTTGCAATTTACAGTACTTTTTCCCATTCCAGTGTATCTTTTTTTGATATAAAGAAAGAAGATCTACACCCAGTATTCAAGATGTAGCAATGCCATGGGTTTTTAAAGAGAGAATCCTATGTCTTATTTTCTGTCCTTTTTTCTAATGATTGCCAATATTCTGTTAGCTTTTTGACATGGCACTAGACATTGAGTAGGTTTTCAGAGAAGCACCCACTATGACCCCAACTCTACTTCCAAATGTGCATCACTTTGTATTTGTCAACCTTGAATTTCATCTGCCAATTTGTTGACCAGTCACTTGATTCTGTATGACTTTTTCCTCCCTTTCACAGTCTCGCTTGGACTCAAATAGGTTAGGTAGTGTTGTACCATCTGCAAATTTTCCCACCTCATTGTTTACCCATGTTTCCAGTCTATTTATGAGTATTTTGAACAATACTGGTGTCAGCAGAGACCCCTGATCCATTGATCTTCTTTGAATGTTTAGCAGCATGGTTTATCTCTCTGCATTCTGAAAACTGACCATTTATTATTGACCTCTGTATCATTTTAACCAGTTACTTTCCCAAAGGAGAAACTTTCCCTTGTCCCTAGACATCTAACATAAGAGTTTGTCCTCCTTCAGAGCCCTTGGTAAGGAAGACTTTCTCAAAATCAAAATTATATTTTGTCTATTAGAACTCATTTTCCACATAATTTCTGACTCCTTGACAGAGTTCTAATAGATTATTGCAGCATGATTTGACTTAACAAATAACCAACCAACCAAAGAAGCAAACAAAGCACACTCTTCCCCAACAAACCGTGGTTATAAATGTAACTGATAATCATTTTGCTCTATAAACTCAGCCATTTTGCCTGGTACTAAAGCAAAGCTTATCTGCTTGTAACTGCCAGGGTCACCTCTGGAATAATTGTCCTCACATTAGTTATCCCACAGTCATCTGGACAGCAGGTGATTTTCAAAGATGAGTTGTATTGCTCACCTACTTGGTCTGCAAAAGCCTTGTGAGAACTGTGCATACGGCTCAGAGGAGTCAAAGGGTCAAATGGTACCAGTGATGCTGTTACAGCTGGAATCTTGCTCTATGCATTTAAATGATGTGAAAACAGAATATATAGAGCCCTGTTTCCTGAATCAAAAAACCTGGGTTCATATTAGGGTAGGATTATTCTGTAAAGATCCCTACCTGGAAATTTCTCTGAGACAGGGAAAACAGGGCTGACAGGACCAGCTGGCAATGGGGGTGCTCCTTACAGTGGCTGGTCAGGTATAAAACATCAGCCATCAACTGGGTGGGAGCGTTAGATCTTGTCATACCTAGAGTGAAGCCATTGACTCTGTTTGTACCAAACTTCATTGCTATAATGAGGAAAAGGCAGGAGAAGAGCTTGAATTTTTAAGGGGGATCCAAATAAATGCATTTAGGCAATACCATGGCAAATGAGATTTCAGTCAAAAATTATAATTTTTCGATGAAAACACACCCCCAAAAGTGGATGATAAGAAATATTTTAGCTTGGTTAAAATAATTCTGTGAGGAAAAACTTCTATTTTCCAATCCAGTTTGAATTGAAGGTATGGACCTCGCTTATTCCAGCAACTGAAGCACAGAGGAGGTATCAGCAACAGTGCCACATCGCCCTCTTGCATTGAGCAGCCTTTGGACATCTACTAGACCAGCTATTCTGGCTTTATAGCACACAAAACACCTTCAAATGAGCTCCATGTAACAAACTATTAGTCAATGAAACCATGGAAGAATATATGTTGGGCCACATTGGGTGTCAGCAATTGTCAGTTGAGTTCATTGTCCTGTCTGCCAGCAGGAGCTACTGCTAAGCAATTCAGAGGGAGTGAACAGCTTGTGCCACTAAGTGAGTGATTCATTCCCTGTCACCTAGTCTCAGTGCCTGGTAATCAGAAGTTTAGAGCACGGATCTCAAACATGTGGCACGTGGGTCACGTGCAGCCCCTAAAGCTATTTTCTGCAGCCCACAATGACACTATTGTTACCAATATTTGCAATATTGTTGCATGAAAAGATTTCAGTGGTGTGGCCATTAGGCTAATGTACTAGTCCTCATGCGGCCATCATGGTGATTTGTGTTTGAGACCCCCTGGTTTAGAAACACACAGAACATGGGGCTGCCTCTGTGATGAGTTTGATTAAATTCTGTTGATGGAGCTGTGTTCCATGAATTTGTCATTTTCTTCTAGATCCAGTTATATTTTTGACTTCAAACCATCCCCTTACAATATCTTCTACAGGTTGTCTGCAAGCTGGATGGAAAAAAAAAATTCTTCTGTTTATTTTAAATTTGCTGCTCATAAACTTGCTTGGGTGACCACTGGCCCTTGTATTATGTGAAGGGGTGAATAACATTTCCTCATTCACCATCCCACTCCCCTTATGATGTTATAGATCACCTGTTCTACATGGTTGCTGTAATATCATGTTTCTTGCAGCCTGATGCATGTACAAGGAGGTAAAACATGCTTTTCATAGTTCAGGGAGATGCAACATGTGAACAGCCACAGCCGTGTGCAAGCAAATACCTGTAAGAGGGAACAAAGAACATGCAAAGTGAGGTGAATAAGACCAAACAAAGAGATCACTTCTGCTCAGAAGGAAAGGGGTTGAGAGCATCTGGAAACAAAGAGAGACACTTGGGAGTATTTGGTTCTTTTTGCCTGGTAATATTCCATCTTGAAACAACTCCAAGCCAGATCTTGGTCCTGCTTGGCCTCAGCCAGAGACTGGCTCTACAAACATCTGACAGCCAAATGCCTTGAGCATAAACTTGGACTATGAGGTCAGTTTAGCTAGAGATATTAATTTACATGGCAGGGTGAGGCCTTGTTTGCCTTTGCAGGTCCTGTGCTTTAATGCTCCAGCCTGATAAAATCCGGCTTATCACTTTCAATTTCTGCAAGATAGGGTTCCCCCTTTAGGACTAGTCCAAATAATAGTCCAGTTGGCCGCCTCACTGGGGATTTTCCCCTGTTTGACAGCCTCTAGGTATGGCTGGATGGCAGGATGGGACTTGGGGGGGGGGTCTCACCTTTAACCCCAGGACCCCATGAATAGCACCCTCCAAGAACTGAGCCCAAGGAAATTACTGTATTCCCTGGGTGGCCAATCCTTAGTCCCACTGTTTTTCATCTGCCTTCTGGAGCTGGGAGGTTCCACAGACTCCTTGCCTGGAGCCCTTTGGTCTCTGTGGCCTCTTCCCTGTTAATATGGGGGTCCCCCACCTCCACCCCTTTGCTCAGTTCCTTGAGCTGCAGGGTCCTCCTTAAGGCTGGTGAGCCTAACAGCCGTGCCTACATTGTTTCTCCAAATCCCCATGCTTTTTTGGTGTTGTGGCACACAGCAAACCATTTTTTCCCCTTCCAACAGTCTACTCTTCTCTGAATTTCATTTACTTGCCCCTGCCTGCCTGAGAAGGAGACCTTTAAGCAGTGCTGCAGGTTCCTTCATTAGCTTCACACGGCACAATTAACTTGGAGTAACCCTGGCTAAATTAACCCAAGGAACAGGGGTTTACTATTTCTGGGTCTAATATAGAATCCCCTGCTGGAACGACTCCTGTCTCCACCCCTGCTCCTGGGAGGCCTCCCCTGCTGGACTGCCTCTCCCCTACCACAGGCTTTGTGCAGGGGGAAAATGCTGAAACTATGTACACCCAGCCTTGTCCACCCTCCATGCCTAATGTCAATGGGGATCTGCCCCCTGATCCCTTGCAAATAATTCCTGTTCCCCTTCAAGGGTAGCCATACTGTGGTGGCATGACCACTGGGGACCCCACCCATAGCCCCACACTACTTCTGTTTCCAATGTCTTCCCCAACCCCATCCCTACTCCTCTCCCTGAAGTTGCTCCAACCCTTCCTTTTGCCCCTTCCCCTATTGCTGCCACCTCCAGGGTCACGTCTTTCCCTTTTCCATCTATTGACTCCCAGGGTATGGTATTCATGGCTCCTTTCATCCCTGGGGCTGCATTTGTCCCTCTGCCTCCACCCTCCCGTGTTCTGGGGGTTGAGCTTGGCAAGGCAGCACCCAACATATCAGTTTCCTGATGGAGCTCTGCACCCTGTCTGTCAGTGCCAGCTGCTGTGGGACCGCTACAGGGACCCAAAAGGAGGATGGCCAGGAGCCTTCTGTCCTGGAACCTCTGGTGCTTCAGGATGAGCTGCACACATTCCTGGCTGAAACTTGTGGGGCCAAGAATCAATGTGGCTCACCCTCCACTACTGAAGGAATTTTCATCTCATCCTCCTGGTCATGAGGACCATCTTGACGGAGGGAAAAGGGACCAGAAGGAAGGACTCCATGGACTACTAGAGGTCCCAGAGCTTCTGTAACTCCATCATGGCCTTTAGGGGTGAGTCATGGACTGTTGAACTACCTCTCTCTTGGGCTGAGTTCTTGGGTGACCTGGCATAGTTAAGGGCTTGCCTGGCTGTCCAATCGGCATCTCCTCTGCCCATGTCAACTGGGTCAAGAGCTCTGGCCTGATGACAGGTTCTGGGTGGCCAGAGAGCTCCCTCTCACTTGCCTTTTAAGCCATCCCATGGAAAGTGAGTTTGCTGCCACATCTTAGTGCAGTGCCAAAACTAGGTTTTTCTGCACCTGAGACATGCCCAGGGCAGAACACACATTTTGAGCAGCTAAATGGGGCTGCTCTGGGGCACCTGGGGAAAAGCCCCAGGGTGTACTGCCCTACTTAGGGCTCTGCCTGAGCCTGTACCTTTCTGCCATCCATCCTGCTCTGGATGAGAACTGTCATGAGTTAGAGGAAAGGGTTATTGAGAGGCTACGGATATGGATAGGACTGCTGCAGTGCTTCTATCTTTGGGGAGGCCACTGGTCATCAACCAACTCATCCTGTCTATGCTCTGGCAGTGGCTCAACACCCTGTTCCCACCTCCAAGTTTCCTGGACAACCACCGTAAGAAAAATTTGGAGTTCCCTTCGTCAGGACTGCACTGAGTCTCTGCAGGGATCTTGAGTCTTCCCATGAAGGAGGGAGGTCAGGGTCTGTGCAGTATCTACAGCCAGGTCCAAGTCTTCTGCCTCCAGGACCTGCAGATACTCCTTATAGTGCTAGTAGTCCAGGTCAGTCTGTATGCCACCTTAACCCCTTGGCCCACCAGGGACATCAGTTGGTGGCTCCTTTGTGGATCTGTTTTCACAAGCATGTACATGGCGTGGTTCACCCCTTGCCACAACACCTGCCTTTTCTATGACATGAGGGAGACTTTGGCACACAGCTATCTTCAGTGTGCCAGGCTGCAGCTCTTCTTCCAGCTCATCCAGAACATCTTATTGATGTCTGGCTGCCTTCTCCCCACACTTATTTTTATTTGCATTCCCATCTGTGGCCCCACGAAGTCATGGGACCCCATTGCCAAACTCCTCCTGGCACTCACAAAGGGAGGTATCTATGAGATCAGGGAGGGGAGGTTGGCAGAGGGAGGTCTCTGTGTCTCTGGGGCCTATTTCCGGTCCCTTGTTCAATCACATCTCCGGGCACAGTTCCTCTAGGCATTATCCGCTGGCTCCCTGGAAACCTTCTGGAAGCAGTGGGCATTTTTTGGGGTCCACTGCTTTGTGTCCCCTTCCAAGACCATTGTTTTAAACCAATGAACCTCATGCCTATCCTTCTTTTTCCATTAGTTGTCCCAAGGAATTTGTTGGATCTGAACCTAGCACTTACTCTCCTTAAACTGCAGGAAGGGTTGAAGTAGTGGGTGGGCTTGCACCCACCCAGCACCCAGTTTTCCAAACAGGATCGCTCTCCTATAGCCATCAGGTTTGACCCTGTCACAGTATGAATATTTTACCTTTTATTTCCTTCTGGTCACTCCTGAAGCATTTATATTATGATTCTGCCATAATTGGCCATATTCTCACTTAGAATTGTAATCTGGTCAATAAACTAGTAGTTGCTTTCTCTAAAGCAGTTTGGTCTTGAGAGGGTTTGAGTGGAGAAGGCAGGGCACTATTTATTATTTTGTAAAATGGATGGACTTGAGTTTATTGTGATTGGGAGTGGGTCCCAATCCCTGTAAGACAGTGGCTACAGATGAGGTAACTGAGGCCGGGGGTGCTTTCTTGGGAACCATCCTTCAAGTAGCCGGTGTAGTAGTCACTCCCAGGGAATGACTGCATTAGAGACGCTGGAGTGGACTGAATTAGGAGGGAGCGGTCACTTGGCAAAGCAGGGTGAATCAGGGCTCAGGAGCCAGAATTGAGGTATCAGAGAGGCACACTAGACCTGATCTAGGGAGCAGGTAATCACAGAGCTATTCTTTACCCCAAGTCTTTTTTTTTTTTCCTTACCCTTCTCTCCACTGGTCGCAGCTCAAAAATATGTTCCTTTGTGTTGGGATATCTAGAACTGCACACACTGTTCACTCTTCTCGGACAACTGTAGGGTTATTCTGTGGCTGTATGATAGTTTCTCTTTTCTTTTCTATTCTTTTCCTTATAATTCCCAGCATTAGGTTAGGTCCCCCACCTCCACTACTATTTCATGCTGAGTGAATGTTCTGAGAGAGCTATCCATGGTGACATATATATTTTCCTGGGATGGTAACAGCATCATTCTATATCTTCTGCATTCCTTTGGATTTATCAATATTGAATTCATCAACTAGTTTGATGACCAGTAGCCTTGCTTTCTGGCATTCCTTAGTATGAGTTTGCTGAGTGTGTTGGGCTTTCCTCTCTTGAGTAGTTTAATATCATTTGTAAACTTTGCCACCTCAGTGTTTAACCATGTTTACAATATGTTGAACAATATTGGTTCTAGTAGGGACCTCTGGGGATAAAACTATTAAACTTTAATCTATTCTGAGAATTGGCCATTTATTCCTACACTTTTCTTCCTATAAACTAACCTGTTACTGATCCAGGAGAGGGCCATCTCTTATCCCATGAGAGCTTAGTTTATTTCAGAGCCTTTCCTGCGGGACAATATCAAAGACTTTTTAAAAATCTAAGAGCATTTTATCCAGTGGATCATTCATGTTCACTTTTTGACTCCTTCCAAGGATTCCAATAGGTGGTGAGTCATAATTTCCCTTTACTGGAGCCATTTTGACTCTTTCTCAACAATTCCTGTTTTTCTATGCATCCGACAATTCTTCATGATAATTATAAACCAGTGTGATTAGTACCAAAGTTTGACTAACTGACTTATAGTTGCCAGGATCACCTCTGGAGTTTTCCTTAAAAATTGGCTTCACATTAAGTGTCGCCCAGACACCAGTACAGAAGTTGATATAAATGTTGCATTACGTGTCACAATACTAATTCAGCAAATTTACTTTTGCATTCCTTCAGAAATCTTGGGTGAATCCCATATAATCCTGTGCTCACACATTACTATTCAATTTCCTGGTCTTCCTATGACAAGTTTCCAGTAGCGCCTTATAGACTAACAGATTTCTTTGGGCATAAGCTTTTGTGGGCTCAAACCAACTTCATAAGCTGCATATGACAAGTATTATATAAGAGCAAGGTTTTCATATTAAATCCTGGGTGAGGGACATCTCACTCCAGGTACATTCAGATGTGGTAAAGCATTGTGCAGCTAAATGCAACAGATAAACTGTGAAAGTGCCTATTTTTCTATATAAGTGCACTTGAATCCTGTCCTGCTTTGTGTCCTTTACACCCCAAGGTACACCCCCAGTCCTGGTAAAGACTAAAAAATAATAAATTCTGCTCTAAACACAGAACTTATGACACTCAACTGAGCTTTATCTTTATTTAAACAGTGCATAATTCAGGTATAAGTATTCTGCTCATCAGATTCATTTTTAGGGGTTTAGGAGGATTCCATGAAAGGATTGGCCCTTTTTATGTATAACAGGAACATATACAGATGTCTGCAACAGAAATACAAAATGTCAAAGAGTTCACATTACTTTAATTTCCTTCTTGTGATCTTCAACTCCTGTACTGTGGCTGGGGTATGGAAACATGGTCTTATGGGTAAGGCAGGACACTATACGTTAGGCAACTCCATTTCAGTTCCAAACTCTGTGTAGATTAATTGTTTGACCTTGCACTTTGAGACTCAAAGCAGCCTTGAAACCACAAGACCAGCTTTACAGATGTATGGGTTGTATTTTCTCGTGCCCTACAGCTGACCCTGTACTATAGAGAACAGACTTTGGAAACAACTGGCTAGAGGGGCTGATACTCTGAAGATGTTCATGACTTGATCCTTCATTTGATGAAAACCCTGATTATACTCACACGAATGGGTTTGGTCTTCATGCTGTACACAATAGGGTTCAGAAAAGGTGGGATGAGCAAATACAAATAGCTTATGACAATCTGAAACAAGGGAGAAGAGATCTTCACAAATCTGTATATAAGACTTAAGCCAATTTCTGGCATGTAGAAAAGCAGGACAATGCATATGTGGGAGATACAGGTGTTCAGGGCCTTCAAGCACTCTGCACGGGATGCAATACTTATTATGGTTTTGAAGATCATCACATAAGATAGGAGGATGAGCAGGAAGTCCAAACCCATTGAAGCAAGAGTTTCTGAGAGACCATAGATGTTGTTGACTCTGATATCTGTACAAGCCAGTTTCATGACCTCCTGGTGCAGGCAGTAGGAATGGGAGAGGACGTTGTCCTTACAGTATTGGTGCTGTTTCAGGAGAATGGGGAGTGGCGATATTAGGGCCACCCCTCTTATAAGAGACACTAGCCCCATCTTGGCAATTCTGGATGGTGTTAATATGGATTCATATCGGAGTGGGTTACAGATGGCAACCAAGCGGTCAAAGGCCATAGACAGGAGGACAGCAGATTCAGTCACTGTAAACAAATGGATGAAGAACAGCTGGACAAAACAGGAATCATGGCTGATCTCCCTAGAGTTAAACATGAATATGCCCAGTATTGTTGGCATTGTAGATATCAACAAGCCAAGGTCTGTGATGGCCAACATGGAAAGAAATATGTACATGGGCTCATGAAGGGTTGGTTCTTTTTTTATTATGAACAGAATGATTGAATTAGCTAATATGGAAGAAACATACATTAAGCAGAAAGGGATGGAAATCCAGACATGGACGTCTTCCAGCCCAGGTAATCCAGTAAGAAAGAAAACAGCGTGCCGGAATGTAGTGTGATTGGGAGACGACATAAAGAACTGGAGGGACTGAGTACTTTTTAAAGGTTACTTTCTGAAAGGAAAAATAAGGGAAGATTAGAAGGTATTAAATGAGACATCATTTTGCTCTATTTGCCAGTCTACAAACTTCTGAGAGCTCAAGGAAGATTAGCAAATATATGGTCTCAGATTTATCCTTGGTGACTACCTGTTCTATTCATTCTTTGTGAAGTACCTGGATTTGCCACTGTTGGAAGACAGGAAAATGGGCTAGACTGATCATTGGTAAGATCAGGTACAGCCATTCTTATATGTTTATGTATACCACTGATAGGATAAGCAGCTGTATTCCATTATATCCAGTATTGAGTGGCAAGTACCAAATGTTTCATAGAAAGGAAGAAGCCCTCCTAAAGACAGCCATGAGATAACATGCTTCCGAGGAAAGATTTCTTCTAATACACACCAATAAGACATATTTTATGCTGTAAATCAGAAGGCCTATTGACCTCCCAAGCCATTTAACAAAACCCTCATTTTTAACTGAGATTTTCTTAATCCTCATATTAACATTGTATTCATCTTTGAATCTTATTTCTGCAGACTCCACCAATATCTAGTGGCTATGAGTTTGACATGCTATCTGAGGACTACATAATTATATAATTGTAACCTCTGGAGCACATAGCAAAGTTGACATGGTATTTATCCGTCCTGCACTGATGCTATCTAGCTATCTATCTATCAAACCCAAATTCTATCACAGCCTATTTGTTGGACATGGGATAAAAACTCTGAATTCAGGAAAATTGACTCCCATAGCATTATTCTAGATTACATTGTTTAAATTTGATCAAAATCAGGTTCTACTAACTTTCATTCAACACATACTTTCAGTTTTAAATGGTCACACCAAAAATTTCTACAAAAGAAGGTGAATAATTTCCCAGACAATATTTAGTGTATGCAGAAGGTTTGAGCTTCTCTTTATCCTCACAGGACCCCATTCTCTCACCATCCAAGGCCCTGTAATTATTGGGCAAGTTACAAGCTAACACAGAGAATTACTTTGTCTGGGTGGGAGAGGGATGAGTGTCTGAAATAGTGAATAGGGCAAACACTGGTGTTACAAGGTACTGAGCAAAAGAACTGCTAAGTTCATTCTTCATCACATGCCACCTACATTTTAGGGAAAGATGTAAAAGCTGGCTGAAGACAAATCTATATGCAAATAGAGAAGAGGAACAGCTGTCTGCCAGATTAGCCTTCGGGCTGCATAAGGTGCTAAGGAGGGAAACAGGGAATGAACCTCGGAAGGGGAAGGAGAGTGATAGGCCCTTCATCCTTGGTGCAGACACTGGAAAAAAAAAAGCGTGTAAGGTGAAAAGGTGTTGGGAGCACAACCTGTAAATAAAAATTGTACCAGTGGTTCCTGAACCTGAGGGTTTCTGACTGAATTTGTGAAGGCAGCACAAACTGAATGGGCCCTGCAATAAATAGCCTGCTACAACTACTTTTGCACTATTATGCAGTGGAGTGTGCAAACAGTTTCTGTGTATTTAGGAGAAGACAGCATCATCCAGATCCTCTGGTCTCCTGTCTCGCTTTTAAAGAATAAGTTTATTTAGCATATGAGATTTCCTGTCTAAAATCCCACTTCATCAACCTCATGCAAAGGAAACTACAGTGTGGAAGGGAAGATATGAATGGAGAGAAGGGTAAGTTACAAGCTCAGGTGACAGCTTTTTCAGCAAACCAAAAAAATTGTTTGTATTCAAACAGTGTAGAACAACAGATAAGAAGGTGGGAAGGCTAAAAGATGTAAAAATCACCTTTCACAAAGAAACAGATATGGAACCTGGTTGCACTATTAGAGACTAACTTAAACAAACAAACAAACAAACTTAAACAACTACAGACCTTACAACAGAAACACAAAGGCAGACACCAATCCCAGAAAAAAAACCATGTTGCAAACTCTTCCCACATATCTATTCATTCTTCCAGCACATTCCCTGAAAGGCAGATATCGAGCAGAGATTTGATTTGGCTCATTAATTTTTAAAGTTGATTTTTTCCATTTTTTGTATCCTTCCCACCTCCTTATCTATTGTTCCACTCTGAATCTAATCAACTTACTTATTTCACTGTAAAAATCAGAGCTGACTTTGTGAGTTGTCCTTCTTTGCATTTCTATATTCCCTTCTATTCTGTAGTTCCCATTTCATGCATCTGATAAACTGGGAATTTGGCCAAGAAAGATTAAAAATGTCTGTTAATCCTTATAAGTCTTCTAGGACTCCTGCTTTGTTCTATTGAAAATAATATTTGGAATACCTATGAATTACTTTTTAGAGCAGAAGCTGTTACATAGTATATTTAGCCCAGCTTTAACATTTCTGACTCCTTCCATTCATCCAATATGCACAAAATGAGTTTATTTCCTAATCATTGGGTTACAATAAAAAGTTATAGCCTAACAGTTTTAGAATTAAACTTCATTGCACACATGTAAATCTGTTCTTTCTCCCAGATCTTCTTCAGTGATGATTTCTCAGGCTTGAGTGGATCACTGGTAGAGTACATTGTAACCCAGCACCTATTTCAGCCATCATGCGGCTTTATCAGAAGTAAGTTTCCAAATGGAATGGATAAGTATGGAAATCACATGAATGTTGTCTGTTGCTGCCAGTATCTGCTTGACTGTCTATACATTGTATTAATGAAATACACACTAACCTGGAGCAGTAGCTTTATAGACACGGAGATGTACGGATGTAAATTAAAATGCCAATTTTAAATTAAATCTTGGGCTGTTGGTTTTATGACAATATTTAGCTAAATATGAACAGCATGGCTATTATTAGTATAATAAGAAGCTACTGGAAAAAGATGCAAAGGAAACAGGACCTCAGGAAAAGCCATCTCTCACTAAATAATTCAGGGAATTTAAGAAATAAGATCTGAGCTTCTATTTGGAAAGTCCCCATTTATAGGTTCAAGTCAAGTTGCACAGATTGATTTGCCAGCCCTGGGAGTCTCTCTAGATGGCCAGACAGCTGGTACTGTGAAACTCTTTAGATCAGCATACACACAAACCCTGCTGGGAAAGTCAAAGAAACCTCAGCCTGACTGGGTCCCCATCAGAATGCAGCTATTTGAGGTAATAACCACATACAGGCTACTATTTTAATACCCTCTTAATCTTATTCTTTCCAGTTATGCTATATTTCCGCTCTTCAAATTAAGGAATTTTCTCATCACTCTTCTCTCACCAAGACACAGATTCTCAGGGGAAGAACCACAGGCGACCAATCCACACACTTTAGTGTAGGTCAGAACATAGTCTGAGGTTGGTAGAGTTGTGGGATTCCATCACAGGTCACGCAAATGCACAAGGATAACCTCCAGCATTCAGAGATTAGAGATGGGGCAGAGATGCTGGATGACTTCTAACTATGAAGAGTTTTAAAGGTGCAGGTATGCTGGAGCCCACGGCCAGTCAGCAAACTCAACTACTCCATTTTCCTTCACTAACCTCTTACCACAGAGCAACAAATCTCGGAGTTCTTACATACAAAAGCGAGTCAAAGAAAAAAAGCTTTGAATATGGACTTCTGAATTAAACTTACAGGAGCCTCCTGCCCCTCTAGGAATGGGACCGGTCTTGGGATCCTGACTTATAATGTCAGAGCTTTCACACCCCAAACTTTTTGGAATGTGATATTTCTGTGTATCTTGAAGGAAACCCCTTTGACCACGGGCACATAGTGTGGAAGTTTCCCCAGCTACCTAGTGCCAGTCCTTGTCACTGAGTCACACTTACAGCCCAGAAGAATCAGCTGCACCTGCACAGAACATCTGCCCATGTCAGCAGCTGGCAGCCTTTACCCTTCCCTTTGGGGTAGAAAGATTTGAAGACAGCAAAACTTACCAACGTATCCAGTGCCTGTGTGAAGGGGAGCAGCTGCTAACAGAGGTCTGCACCAGAAAGGACAAGGAGTGTGCTTAGAGCTTACACATAGAGCAGGCAGTGTCAGATCAGAGAGGGTGCAGCTGTCCTTATGTAGTGTGTTTGCCCATTTCCTTGAAGGCAACTTGTCCAGCTGGGACTCTCAATTGATTGTTTTAGTCTGAGCCCGATTTAACTCCATGATTGCCAGTGGGAAAGTGCACAAAGTCCAATCATAAAGGATGTGCAGTGATGCCACCAAACTGGACTTTTGTGGAAGTCCTGCCACAGGTCCCCTCCCCGTCCCCGGGAATCCAGCCATTTCAGCACTGTGCATATGGCTCAGGGGAGTCACAGGGCTCCCTTGAGGTAGGCCATTGGTGCAGATGGTGTCATTCCAACTGCAATCTTGCTGCAATAGAGTAAAATAACTAATAATACTCCTATAGTGTGATATATACCAGGATTTCATCCAGTCCCAGCTTCTAAAGGGCAGAAGTTCAAGGATCCGAGAGTAAGGTGTTATCTTTCAGACAAACCCGGCTAAATTTGATTGATCAACCTGTCCTCAGTGAAATGATCTAGTTCCTTTCTAAACCATGTTATTGTCTTGCCTTTCCAAACACCCTCTGGCAAAGAATTTCACAGGTTAGCTGTCCATTGTTTTTTTTTTTTTTTCCTGCTTTTTTTTTTTTTAACATCAGTCTTAACAGGGAGGGCCAGCTACTAGCCCATTACACTAGGTATGGCTGGACTTAAAAAAAAAAAAAAAAGAGAGACTGAAGGAACTAGGCTTATTTAGTTTGCAGAAGAGAAAGCTGAGGGGGATTTGATAGCAATCTTCAACTGCTCGAAGGAGTGCTCCAAGGAGGAGGTACCTCAGCTGTTCTTAGTAGTAACAGAGGACAGAACAAGGAGCAATGGTTTCAAGTTACAGCTGGATAGGTCGAGGTTGGATATTAGGAGAAACTTTCTTACTAGGAGGGTGGTGAAGCATTGTTTGAAACATTTAAGGCCCAGTTAGACAAAACCCTAGCTGGGATGATTTAGTGAGACAGGTTCTATTCTTTCGCAGGGGCTTGTACTAGATGATCTCATGAGGTCCTTTCTAACCCTATGGCTATGTTCACACATAAACTGTTATTTTGAAATGAGTTATTTCAAAATAAAGTCCTTACTTCGAAATAAGTTAATTCAAGTTAAGGGAAAAGCTCAAAGCAAAGTAGCATGTTCAAAGACAGGATTTGTTATTTCACTTTAGGAGAGGGGCACCATGGAAGGTATGACAACATGCCCCCCTCCCTCTGCCATGCCCCCACCCAAAAAAGTCTAGAAGGCACCCTCACAAGGAGAAGGGCAAAAGTGTTATTTTGAAATAATGCGTCCGAATGTCATTGTTTCGAACAACCATTTCAGAACAATGGCTATTTCTATTTCATGCAAGGTTTGAATGTTTAGAAACGACAGCCATTATTTCAAAACAACAGGCCCCACTTTTTCAAAATAATGGAACGTCACCTGGACATAAGAAATTTTATTTTGAAACAATGGCTGTTGTTTCGAAATAAAACTCTCATCTGAACAAAGTCTATGGCTAGGTCTACACACAAATTATTATTTTGAAATAAGGATTTCAAAATGAGTTATTTTGAAATAAGTTAATTTGAATTAAGAAAATGTTAATTCGAATTAAGGGAAAGCCTGCTATTGAAACGGCTGTTATTTCAAAATGGTTATTTTGAAACAAAGCCGTTTGGACATGTTGTTTTGAAACAGTTGTTTCAAAACAATGGTGTTGTTTTGAAACATGTCCAAATGGCCTTAGTTTGAAATAACCATTTTGAAATAACAGCCGTTTTGAAACAATCTGGGTTTAACCTGTTTCGAAACAGCAGTTCTTATTTTGAAAGGACGGGATCTGTCCTTTCGAAATAAGAAAACTTCATGTGGACCAAATATCTTTTATTTCAAAATAACCAGTGTTATTTCAAAATAAAAGTGCTGTGTAGACATACCCTATGAGTCTATGATTTTATGATACAAGTAGAAACCTCTGGTAACAGCACTATTAATCTTTTCTCTCTTCTGAGAACTGGCCATTTCTTCCTATTTTTTGATTCCTATATTTTACCCCATTACTGATCCAGGAGAGTAACTTCTCTGTTATCCCATGAAAGCCTAGTTTTCTTGAAAGCCCTTGCTGAAGGACATTGCCAAAGACTTTATGAAAATCCAAATCACTTTATTCACAGGATCATTCTTGTTCAAATGCTTCTTAACTCCCTCCAAGAATTTCAATAGATTTCCCTTTACTAGATCCATCTTGACTCTTTCCCAACATTTTTTGTCTATCTATGGCTATAGCTACATAATCCAAAATTAGTTCAGACTTGTTAGTCCAAACTAAGAAACTCAAGGTTAGTTTGAACTAAGTGCAGGTTAGTTCCACTATTCTCGCACTTCTAAGTTTGAACTAAAGTTGTGTCCTACTTCAAAGTAACACTTTGTTCGAACTAGGAAACATTGTTCGTTCAGACTAACGGGCTTAGCTTGAACTTCTTAAGTTTCAGCTAAGCCTTCATCCTGGTCCACACTGTGCCTAGTTTGAATTAAAGTTCAAACTAATCGCTTAAGTTCATAATAGGTGCTGGTACTTATTAGTTCGGACTAAGCGTTCCTTAGTTTGAACAAGGGAAAGCCTAGTGTGGCCATGTGCTAAATTAGTCCAGACTAAGCCTCTTTAGTCTGGACTAATTTGCCAGTGTAGACATATCCTATGTATCTGATAATACTTTACCACAGATTTTACCAGTATGACTGCCACCAAAATTAGACTTGTCAGCTTATAATTGCCAGGATCACCCCTGCAGCTTTCTTCAAAAATTGCCTTCACAATAACTGTTGCCTAGTTGATATAAATTGTACGTAAGATGTCACAGTAGTTTGGAAAATTCATGTGTCTATTTCTTCAGAACTCTTGGGTGTATTCCCTGAGGTCCTGTGATCACATATCACTGTTCAATTTATTGGTCTATTCATGACAAGTGCTCTATAATAACTAGGACTTATTATTAAATTCCAGAGGAGGGATGTCTGCATAGCCAGTTGAGGAGTCCCACCTCACACCAGGTCCATACTGGTGAGGCAAGGCTTTATGCAAATAAATGCAACAGATAATGCATGTAAGTGCCTATTTTACTGTGTAAGTGCCCTGCTACCCTGTCTTGCTTTGTGTCCTTTACACACCACAGTAGAGTACCAGCCCTGTAAAAGGCTAAACCATAATAAATTCTGCTCTAAACTCAGAACTCATGACACTTAGCTGAGCTTGAAATTTATTTAAACTATTTATAATTAAGGCATAAGTATTCCAACAACAAGATCCATTTTTTGGGTGTTGAGGATTCAACAAAAGGACTGATCATTTTTACATGTGACAGAAATACATACAGCTGTCTGCCACAGAAACAAAATGTAGAGGGTTTTTGATTAGTTTACTTTCCAGGCTGTGACGTTCTGCTTCTGTTCTGTGATTAGAAAAAGGCAAGATGGTCTTATGGGTAAGGGAGGACACCATGAGTTAGAAAACTCACTTTTAATTCCAACCATTGCACAGGTGGCATGTTTGAACTTGCACTTTGAGGCTCAGAGCAGTGCCGAAGACGGAGAAACAGCCTTCCAGAGGGATGGCTTGTATTCGTGTGTTTTGTCCTGTCCTACAGTTCACCACTGCAGCTTGGAGAGCAGAAATAGTAAGAAACCAACTACAGTGGTTGATGATCTGGAGCTGTTGCTGAATTGATCCTTTACCTGATGAATACCCTAATTATCCTTGCACGAATGTGTTTGTTTTTAATGCTATACACAACTGGGTTCATAAGAGGTGGGACAAGCAAATACACATAGCTCATAACAACCTGTACCAAGGGAGAAGAGATCTTCACAAATCTGTATATCAGAGACAAGCTGATCTCTGGTGTGTAGAAAAGCAGAACAATGCATATGTGGGAGATGCAGGTGTTCAGGGCTTTGAAGCACTCCACATGAGATGCGATGCTGACCACGGTTTTGAAGATCATCCCATATGATAGGAGTATGAGCAGGAAGTCCAACCCCTCCGAAGCAAGAGTCAAAGAAAGACCATAGATAACGTTGACTCTGAAATCTGAACATGCCATCTTCATGACCTCCTTGTGCAGGCAGTATGAATGGGAGAGGACATTATCCTTACAGTATTGGTGCTGTTTCAGAAGAATAGGGAGTGGCAATATTAAGGCCACAGCTCTTAGCAGAGACACCAGACCCATCTTGGCTATTCTGGGTGGGGTTAATATGGATTCATATCGGAGTGGGTCACAGATTGCAACCAAGCGGTCAAAGGCCATACAGAGGAGCACAGCAGATTCAGTGACTGAAAACATGTGAATGAAGAACATCTGGACAAAACAGGAATCATGGCTGATCTCCCTAGAATTAAAGATGAATATGCCCAGTGTTGTTGGCATGGCTGACATCGATAAGCCGAGGTCAGTGATGGCCAACATGGACAGGAAAATGTACATAGGCTCATGGAGACTTTGATCTGTTTTGACAATGAACAGAATAAATGAATTTGCTAATATGGATGAAAGATATATGAAGCAGAAGGGGATAGAGATCCAGATTTGGACATCTTCTAGCCCAGGTATTCCACTGAGATAGAACACGGCATGCTGAATTTTAGTGTCATTGTCAGAAGACATAATGCCCTGGGAAAGAGTGAGCAGTTTTCACTGTTACTTTCTGTAAGCAAGAAATAACAGATTAGAATTTATTAAATGAGACATCATTTTGCTCTATGTGCAAGTCTACAGACTTGCAAGAGTTCAAGGAGGATTAACAAATATGGTTTTGGATTAACCCTAGATGATTACCTGATGTGTTTTTGTGTGTGTAGGACTTGGTATTGGACACTGTTGAAAGACTGGATACTATGCTAGATTAATCATTAGTAATATTAGGTGCTGCCATTCTCGTATTTTTCTATACACCATTGATATGATGAAAAGCATTGCCAGATTGGCTCAAGCTTGTAGTCCATATAGTCCTGTACTGAGTGGCAAGCACCAGATGTTTCACAGGAAGGTAGAAGATGACCTTCCATAGACAGATACGAGATTACCTGCTCCCAAGGAAAATTTCATTTTAATACACACAAATTAGATTCATTTTAAGTTGTCATGCATATGGCTATCCCAATCAATGTTATAAAACTCAATATTAATATAGATTTCCTTATTCCCCATATAAAAATCAAATCTATCTATGAATTTTATTGAACTCCTGATCCTACTGATGTCTTGCTGCTATGAGTTCCACATCCTACCTGAGTACTGCATAATCTTAGCACTGTAACCTTTTAAGTGCATGGTGAAAATCATAATTTTATTTATCTGTCTGCAGTGAATCTATCTATCTATCTATCTATCTATCTATCTATCTATCTATCTAATGTTGAGTGACCAGATTATGCCACAGACTCTTGGCTGGATATAGAATAAAATCATAAGGATGTACTCTTAGGCTGTGTTCAGACATGAGTTTTATTTCAAAACAACAGCTGTTGTTTTGAAATAAAATTTCTCATGTCCACACGACGTACCGTTATTTTGAAACAACGGGACCGTTGTTTCAAAATAATGGCCGTTGTTTCAAAACCATTAAACCTAGCAGGAAATTGAAATAGCTGTTGTTTCAAAACAGTTCTTTCAAAACAATGGTGTTCGGACACGTTGTTTCGAAACAACACCATTGTTTCGAAACAACTGTTTCTAAACAACATGTCTGAGCGGCCTTATTTTGAAATAACCATTTTGAAATAACAGCCGTTTCAAAAGCAGGCTTTCCCTTAATTTGAATGAATTAACTGTTCATTCGAATTAACTTATTTTGAAATAAGGATTTTATTTCAAAATGGGTTATTTTGAAATAACAGTTACCGTGTAGATATACCCTTAGTTGAGGAATCTTGACTTCAACACCATCACTCCAGAATTATGAATGTAAATGAAACCATAATCTATCTTTATTAACATTCAATTAACAAATGCCCCCAGACACAAACTGTGACTCCACAGAATTCCTCCAAAAGAAGGTCACTGGTTTCCTGACTAGCGTTGACTGGATGTTGAAAGGTTGAACAACCTAGAGGCCTCTCATTACCCTCAGAGGACACGATTCTCTCACCATCCAGTGTCCTGGAACTATTTGGCAAGTCACAAGCTAACACAGAGAATTACTTTATCTGGGTGCAGGAGAGATTGGTGTCTGAAATGGTGAACAGGCAAACACTAGTGTGACAGAGTACAGAGCAAGATTTGGTAAGCTGGTCCTTTGTCATGCCAACTGCAGTCTAGGAAAGGAAATTAGAACTGGCTGAAGAGAAACTTCTCTGAAAATAAGGAAGAAGAAGAGCTGTCTGCTAGAGGGAAGTCAGGGCATAAACCTGGAAGAGGGAGAGAGAGCGATAGCCCCTTCCTCCTTGTTGCAGACACTGGAAGGTGACATTTGTACAGTGAAAAGGTGTTGGGAACAGAATCTGTAAATTAAATTGTACCAATGATTCCTGAACCCTCTCATGAACCCAAGAATCTGTGACTGAATTTGTGAAGGCAGAATAAGAAGAATGGGCTCTGCAACACCCTACAACAACTACTTCTGCATGACTATCCAGTTGAGTGTGCAAACAGCTTCTGGACATTTAGGAGAAGACAGCATCATCCAGCTCCTCAGTGCTTACAGAGGTCATAGCATAAACCCATTGCACAGATGACAACTTCCAGAGCAGCAGATGTGATAACCTAGCTCTGCAAAAGAAACAAAGTGTACTGTGGCACTTCAGAAGACTAAAAAATAAAATAAAACAAAATAAAAATCATATGATCTTTCCTAGCTAATATTCTAATTCATCAACTGCAGGAAAGGAAGCTACTGTGTGGAAGGGAATATATGAATGCAGAGAAGGGTGAGGCAGGAGGGTCAGTTGTTAGCTTTTTCAGCAAACCAAAGCAAACTCTTGGGAGTCAAACAGTGAAAGAGCAGATGAGAATGTAGGATGCTTAAAAGTTGGGAAAATCATTTTTGTAAAGAACAAAAAAAGGAGTCAAGTGGCACTTTGAAAAAGTAACACTTTCTTATTTTATCACAAGCTTTTTGGAGGGAAAATCCCACTATGTCAGTTTCTTGAAAATGAAGAACTTACAGAATGAGAGAAAAATAAATGGAGGGGAGTGTAAGGGTAAGTCATAGCATCTGACGAAGTGTCATTTTCTCCCAAGAAAGTTCATGCAATAAACACATGAATTACTCTTTATAAATTTCTCCAGACTCCTTTCTTGTTGTCCTGAACTAGGCTAACATGATTACCATTTTGGAACTATTGTAATGTATAAGCCAGCCCAACTTTCTATTCAGAGAATAATAAAGGGTCCCAGTTCAGTTTCAGTTTCCCTTTGGACTCTTGAAGTGTTTCTGTTGATGCACTCTAATTTCATGTCTGTCACAGAATGTGCAGAGAGGTTGAAGGGATCCTTCATTGTTCTTTGAATACTACCATTGCTGACATCATGTTTGTGTCCATTTATTTTATTTATTTATTTATTTATTTATTTTTCAGAGAGAGTCTATTCTGGATAATGTATAAGGAAGAAGGGCATTGCTGGCACATGAAGGCATATATCAGCTTTGTGAAAGAGAAGGTGTGTGAATCCCTCATAGAGAAGCTGGCTTGGTTGGTCCTACAATGGTGTCATTTGAGTAGATATGTGGGCAGATTTGACAGTGGTGTTTGTTGCGGGGATAGGTGTCTTCTTCAGTGTTTTTGTTGTATTGCATGTAGTTTCTGCAGAGTTTCTGCTTTGGGTTGGGGGGCTGCTGTGAGGAGAGTCTTATATTACAAGGTTTGAAAGCCAATTCCAAAGATAAAATCACATTTGCTCCTATACATGAAAAAGACACAGACTCCTTCAGGATCTCTAGCAAGCATTTTTAAAACTATAATACTTACCTGCAGAAGTGAAGAAACAGAATGAAAGAGCCAGATGTGTCCCCAAAACCCCACTACAGAAGGACTAGTCCAAACTGGAAAACAACAAAATGCCACCGGTCATCAACTATAGCATCGACATCAAACTTCAGCAGACTATCATCAGGAATCTACAGTCTAAAGCCTTGGAAGGTAGGCCTCTTCTCTCTTACAACTGGTGCTGCAACCTTAAACGGATACCAGAAACTGCAGACCTTAAACAGAAGCACTAAGGCAGGTACCTATCCCTGAAACAAACCTTGTGGCAAACTCTGCTCATCTATCTATTCTCCTGCTCAGCCCATTCTGGGAAAGACAGACATAGAGCAGAGATTTGATCTGGCTCACTCATTTTAAAAGGTGATTCCCCCGACCCCATTATTTTATCATTCCCACCTCCTTGTCTGTTGTTCCACTCTGTTTGGATCAAAACAGCTTGCTTCATTTTCTGAAAAAATCAGAACTGACTTTGTGAATTGTCCTTCTCTCCATGTCTGTATTTCTTTCCATATTGTAGTTCCCATTTCATGCATCTGATGTAGTGGGATTTTAGCTATGTAAAATAAGAATATTTGTTACTCCTGATTAATTCTATTGAAATGTGTATTTGGGGTATCTCTGAATTACTTTTACCTAACAGCTTCTGTTCTGAATATAGTTACTTCTGTTCTAGCACCTCTGGCTCTTTCCATTCAACCAAAATGTACAAAGTAAGTTTATTTTCTAATTTCATTTGTAGCATTGCACTTTAGCAAAAACATATGAATTTGTTTATTCTCCTCAGCTCTTCCTTCAGTGATGATTTCACAGGCTTGAGTGGCATTGGTAGAGTACATTGTATGCCAGCACCTTTTTCACAGCCATGATGAGGCTTTGTGGAAAGGGGGTTTCAAAGTGAAATTAATATGTAAATCACATGAACGCTGTCTGTTGCTGTCTGTCTCTGGCTGGCTATTTATGCACTGTAGTAAAGAAATCCGTACTACCCTGGAGCAGTATTTTTACAGACAAGGAGATGAACAGGTGTACATTAAAATGTCAATTTTAAACTAAATGCTTTGGCTGTTGGTTTTATGACTATGTGGCAAAATATCAACAACATAGCTAGTCAATTTAATAAGAGGCTACTGAAAAGAAGATGCAAGATATCAGGAAAAGTCTTCTCTCACTAAGTAATTCAGATCCAAAGGGGCAGCCGTGTTAATCTAGTTCAGTAAAAAACAAACAAACAAGGAGTCCCATGGCACTTAGAGACTAACAAATATACCTATTGCACACATAATCTGTTGTAAGAGAAAATCCAACTTTGTATGTATCTTCAACGCATCTGTCAAAGTGGAATTTTGTCCCATGAAAGCTCATGCAATAAATATATTTATTAATCTTTAAGTGCCACAGGACTCATTTGTTTAAATAATGTAGGGAAATTAAAAAAGAGGATCTGAGCTTTTATCACAAAAGTCCCAATAAAGGGTTCCAGGAAAGTTGCACAGATTGCTTTGCGAGCACTGGAAGTTTCTCCAGTAACCAGGCAGCTGTTGCTGTGAAATGCTTTAGACCAGGGCACACAAAAACCATGCTGGACCTCTTGGTCAAGCTCAACTGACACACATTACCGTAGACCAGAAACTAGTCTGAGGCTAGTGGCGTGGTGGGATTCCACCACAGGATGGGGAAAGGCACAAGGTTAAACTCTGGCAGTCACAGACCTGAGATGGGGCTGAGACAAAGGATGACTCCTAACTCTGAGGGCTCCTTAAAGCACAGATATACTGGAGCCCACGTCTGGTAAGCAAACTCAGCTACTCCATGTTCCTTCGCTGATGTGGCCAGCAAAGCTCAGAGTTCCTACATTCACAACTGAGCTAAAGAGTAAACGTTTTGAGTGGGGACTTGCTAATTAAATTTACAGGAGCATCCTGCCACTCAAGAAAGGGGAGTTTTTGGGGGATCCTGACTCTCGAGATCAGGGTTTCCACACCCCAAACTCTATTTGAATCTGGAATTTCTGTGTATCTTAAAGGGGTCCCCCAATGACGTTGGGCACATGGAGTGGGAGGCTCCCCCACTACCCAGTATTGTCTGTTCTCCAGCCCCTGGCCCTGAGTAACACCCACAGCTGAAAAAAAATTAGCTGACCCTGAACAAAATATCAGCCCATGTCAGCAGCTGGCAGTCTTTACCATTCCCCTTGGGTTTGATAGATTTAAAGACAGAGAAACCTGCCAACGTACCCAGCATCTGCAAGAAGGGGAGCAGCTGCCAACAGAGGTCTGCACCAGAACAGACGAGAAATCAGCAGAGATCTTACACAGGTGGAAGGCAGTGTCAGCTCAGAAAGGGTGCAGCTGTCTTTATGAAGTGCGTTTGCCCATTTCCTTGGGGGCCACTTGACCACCTGGGACCATCAGTTCATTTGTTCAGTTTGAGCCATATTTAACCCCATCACTGCCAGTGGCAAAGTGCAGGAAGCCCTATCATAAGGGATGTGCAGTGATGCCACCAGACTGAACTGCAGTGAATGTCCTGCTGCAGGGTTCCCCCCATACACACCTGAAATCCAGCCATGTCAGCACTGTGCATAGGACCCAGAAGAGCACAGGGCTCCCTTGAGAGAGGATGTTGATGCAGATGGTGTTGTTCTAACTGCAATGTTGCTGCAAAGAATAAAATTAAAAATAGCTATATGGGAGAAATATCCAGCATTTCATCCAGTCCCAGCTTCTAGCAGGCAGACATTTAGGGTTCCCAGTAAGGATTTTTCTCTCAGACCAACCTTGCTAAATGCAATTGATGAACCTCTCTTTGGTGATATTATCTAGTTCTTTTTTTTTTTTCCCCAGCCATGTTATCTTCTTGGCTTTCCAAACTTCCTCTGGTAAAGGGTGCCACAGGTTAGCTGTGCAGTGTGTAAAGAAACCCTCTTAAATATATATAATCTGCTGTCATTTAGTTTATTTGGTGTGCGTGTACGTGTGCGTGTGTGTTATTAATATGAGTAAGTGATATTTCCTTATTTATATTCTCCCCGCTAGGTTTGACTTAGTAGCTCTGTAGTGTATCCTGCTTTAGTCATCTCTCTTCTGGTCTGAAAAGTTCCAATCACATTAATACCTGCCCATGTCAAAGCTATTCCATACTCCTCACTGTGTTAGTTGCAATTTTCAATTATTTCCCAATCCCAGTGTATCTTTTTTGGTATGAGGCAACAAGCTCTATGTCTAGAATTCAAGGTGTAGTAATGCCATGGTTTTATAAAGAGGGAATCCACTCTTTTGTGGCTTATTTTATTACTTTTTCTAATGATTACTGATATTCTATTAGCTTTCTGACAGTTCCCCTGTACATTGAGTTGGTGTTTTCAGAGAACCAGCCACCATGACTCCAATAGTTCCCCCACCACAAATGGTAAAAAGTTAATTTATATCCCATCACTTCAAGTGTAGATTTGGTATTCCATTTCCAAATGCACATCATTTTCAATTTATCATCACTGAGTTTCATCTGTCACATCAAGACTTCAAAGAGAAACAGCCAAAATCAAACTAATATGCAAATTAGATCATGTGAAAGCAGGGCTGAATCGTGACTATGGATTCTTTTCACATCATAACAGGTAATTTGTCTCCCCCCCCCCGTGTGCTGTTTCCATGAGTTTGAATCCCTAAAAATGCTCTGATCTGCTGTTGCAGTGTGACCTGATCCCATGTCTTAAACTCCCCTGCATTTATCTTCATCCAATTCTGTAAATTCTCCTCTTCAAAGCGGTCGACAAAGTAGGATATTCTCCCACAAAAGCTCATGTGATAAATAAATCTGTTAGTCTTTAAGTGCCATAAGATTCCTTGCTTTTTTTTTTTTGCTTTACTAGGCTAACATGGCTGCCCCTTTGGAAACTGAACGAATGGTATCAGTCACCCTCAGCTCTGTTTATGTCCATGAGCACTGTTTATCTCTCTTTGCATTCTGAAAAGTAACCATTGGTTTCTACCCTTTGTGTCCAATTTTCAACCATTTACTTAAAAGGAGAACCTTCCTCTTTATCAGCTTACATAAGATTTTATTCTGCTTAAGAACCCTTGGTAAGGAAGATTTTCTCAAAAGCTAAGTCCATTACATCTATTAGTACTCAATTTCCACACGCTTTCTGACTCCCAGCAAGAGTGCTAATAGACTATTCAGGAACAATTTGACACAGCATGTCCACTCTTTCCCAACAAGCTGCGATTATTCATGTAACTGATAATCATTTTGTTCTACAAATTCAAACAGTTTTCATGGTAGGAAAGCAAGGTTTATCTGCTTGTAACTGCCAGGGTCACCCCTGGAGACCTCTTCAATAATTGCGCTCACATTTATTATCCCACAGTCATCTAGTACAGCAGGTGATTTTCAATGACTGTTTATGTTCCTCATCTAGCTGGTCTTCAAAATCTTGTCAGAACTGTGCATTTGACTCAGAGGAGTCACAGGGCTCCCCTAATGGGGTCCCAATGGTACCAGTGTTGTTGTTAAATCTGTGATCTTGCTGTAGGACTGTAAAAGAGAATAAAATATTATATAGGGTCAGAGTTCTCCAAATACCCCCATCCCCTGAATGGCATATCAAGGGTGCAAACTAGGGGAAGACTATTAAATCCAGATCCCTACTTGGAAATGTCCAAGGTTCCTTCCTATCTCCCTGAGATGTGAAGGGGGACCTGGCTTCAGTGGCTCCCCAAAAGTGATGCACAGATCTCAGAGATCCCCTCAGAGATAGTCAATCATACAATCTTGATGACCTCTCCAACTGCTCTGTGAGCCTCTCCAGCTCCATGAGATCACAGGATTCACCAAACATTTGTCCTGTGGCCTGTTACAGTAGCTGCTGCCCACAGGATCCACTGAAGATTTTATCTACAGGGTTGAGGGGACCAGCTGGAGATGGGAATGCTGCCTGGAGTACAAAACATCAGCCACCAACTTGGCAGGGCTGGTTAGAGGTTTCTATACCTAGAGTGAAGTCATGGACTGTTTCTGCAGACATCACTGCTGTTATGAGGGAAAGGCAGGTGAAGAACCCCAATTTCTCTGGGGATGAAATCAGCTGCAGACAGGCAATACCACAGCAGTGGATGTTTCAATAAGTCATTTTTCTATGAAACATCACTCCCCCTTGTCACCACCTACCCAGCCTAGGTCTCCTTTCCCTTTTGCCCCTCTGTAGGGACACGGAGATGTTCTTGGCACCCTCCAACCCCCTCCCTGAATCTGCTCACCCATCCACCCTTGCGGCTGTTCCACTGACCACTGCTGCCACTCCTACCACCTCCGGTGCCCCCACTGGGGTTCCTGCAGTGGCAGGCATGGGAGGGGCCTCCATTACTGCTGCCGCAGCTTCCTCAAATAGCCATAAAAGCTGGGCGAAAAAGACGGGCAAGGCCTCTGCTGCAGCCAATGTCCCTACCACTGGCCATGTCCCCTTCTTCCCTTGCCATTCCCTCCACCATTTCTGGGGGCTCCTCTGCCCAGTCAGCTGCCACCCCTCCACCCACCACCATGCCATCTGCCCATGCCGCCTCCTCTCCTACAATCTCAGGGGGCTGGGGATGCCTCCCCACCTTGACCGTGAAGCACTGCGTCCACTGCCTCCTGGTGGCTGCCTCGCCCCACTTGGAGATCTATTATGGGTGCTGGTGAGGGTGATGGTGCCCTCTGTCATTGTGGCAACCTCCAAGATCAATGGCATCAGAGGCCACCATGAAGGAGGTAGTTGTGAATGACCTAGCGATGGGGGGTGTTTACGTCCCCATTAAGCCCATGGAGGACCTGGGCATGTGGGTGGTCATGAACTCTGCCCCACCCTTCCTCCCCAACTCTGTACTCCTTCCCCTTGTCTTCACCCTGGGGAAGCCCCTTTCTACAATAAGCACTCTCCAGTTAGAGTGTAGGGGGGAGCTTGCCCTTCATCATATGTTGTCCTTCCGCCAGCAGGTGCAGATTCAGCTGCCACTGGCAGGGGCACATGCTGGAGTGGCACTCGAGGGGTCTTTCCTGGTGCCCCATCATGGGGCACAGTGCCAGATACACTACTCCTCGTGTGAGTCTCAAGTGCTTCATCCGCTGAACCATGGGACACATCCAAAAGGCCTGGCCCCTGGACTGGCATAGAGAGGGAGAAACTGGTCCCCCTAAGGCTTCAGTGGGCACTACCCAAACCATCAGACCTCCATGGCTCCTTGTCCTCCATCTGCTCCTGCCAGCATCATTGCTGCTTGGAACATAGGGATAGCCACCCCATCATGCCCAGATGTGCAGCTAGGCCCCAATGCTGTCTCCACCAGAAGATCTGGGATAGGGCCCATGGAGGACAGGGCAATGGCAACGGTGGGCCTGGACCAGGGCGATGGCATGCCCTAGGGAAAAGGTTTCCTTACCCTTGATGCCCCTCCTTTGTCCCTTCCATCTCAAGAGCCATTGCCCTTGCCACCTACCCTCAAACCTACTGGCTGTCTATCCAATGCCACTATGGAGGGCCAGGTCCACCTTGGGGGGCGGGGGGATGCCCAGGAAGCAAAAGAAGGTCCAAACCCTCCCAGACATGTCGGATAGGGAGGACGCCCCCCCAGAAGTCACTATGCAGGGCTGACAAGATTGATGCTGCTGCTGGGCCTTCTGGTGCATCCTCTGATGAGGTCCAGTGGGAAGTCCAAGGAGATGGAGGCAGCAGCAGAGGGTGGCAGAGGTCCCAACCTACTGGAGACCCTTTTAGATTCCCTCCATGGTGAGGATACTGAGGGAGCTGCCCCCAACCCCTTTGAGCCTCCTTCACCATCTACAACTGAGGCAGGGAGGGACTTAGGTTCCATCCTTGCAGAGATCAAGGCCTTGGGTCTAACCCTGGCTGCTCCAGGGGAGGACAACCCTCTACCAATGGACCTCGATGCAGGTGGTGATCGGTCTTCGCCACCTCTTCCCTCCCCATAGGCCCAGCCACAGCCACAGCCCCAGTCCCTGCCTGCTGTCCCTGCCCTCATCACTGGGATGCCCCTGGAATGCTGTACTTGCCCGGCTGTCAGCATTCCACCTAAGGCCGCTGAGTTTTTCAAGGTGGTGGCCAGTCCCAAGCAGCCAGGCGCTGGGGTGTTGACCCTGGCAGAACAACCACCCCCTCCCCTACCTGAGTCTGCTACCCTTCCAGAAGCTGAGGCCTTGGGCACTCAGCCAAGTCCCACCTCCAGGCCAAGTGTTAGCAGGAATCTGCCCCCCTGATCCCTCCCTTGTAATCTTTGTGCCCGGTCAAGAGGAGCTGCACGCCGGTGGTTCAACCACTGGGGCCCCCACCCCTGGCTCCACCACCACCTCTACTCCCGATGCTGTCCATGACCGCATCCCTCTTCTTGCACTTTATGAGCCCTTGACCATGTCCCTAGCCCCTTCCCCTCTTGCTGCCACCCCCAGGATCATGTCCTTCCCTTTTCCACCTACTGATTCCGGGGGAGGGGCAGTATTCATGGCTCCCATCATCCCTGGGGCTACTACCTTCCCCCCACTGCCACCCTCCATAGTGAAGAGGGTTGAGCTGGGCTACTCAGCACCATGACATCAGTGCCGAGACAGGGCTCTGAGACTTGTCTGTCTGTCCCAGCTATCTGTGAGCCACTACGGGGACCTGATCAGGGGACAGCTGGGATCTTTCTGCCCAGACCCCTGAGCACTGCAGTATGAACTGTGTGCATTCCCTGGCTGACAATTGTAGGACCAGGAATTGAGGGTGTCTCACCCTGCAACTGCTGGGGGTACATCCATCTCATCCTCAGGGCCATGAGGGACATCCTGAAGAAAGTAAAAGGGACTGGGAGGCAGGATGTCATTGCCTCCCAGGGGACCTGCAGCTTCCGTGACTCCTTCATGGCCTTTGGGGTGGGTCATGGACTACTGATGGAGGCTACTGGTGGCTCTGCCACCAGTCATCTTCACCACCTTGAATGCCAGGGGCTGTAGGATGGGTCTCCACAGAACCCAGGGGCTTTCCTTCTTTCGGGGTGGGGGAGGTTTGGGACTCTGTGGTCTTACTTTGGAAGACCCCTCTGGATCCAGCCACCAAGGCTGTCTGGCAGCTGGAGTGCGGGAGTGGGGTGTACCTGAATCAACTCTCTGACTGCCAATGCAAAGTGGCCACCCTGTTCTCCCCTGACCTACAGCCTGGTTGTGTTGGGTCACCTGCTGCATGTCCAGGTCCAAATGGGGGGGGGCGGGGGGCTGGCACTGAACTTTGTCAATGTCTATGCCCCTGCATTGGGCCCAGAGCAGGTGCCTTTCTTTTTGGTGGGTGGCCCCCTTTCTGCAGCATTCTGGACCCGCAGGAGCACCTGGCTCTGGGCAGGGACTTAAACCTCGCCCTTGAGGAATGGGACCACATGGGGGCTGAAAAGTGCTCAGCCACCATAGACATCCTCAGGGATATAATAAACCACCATACACTGGTTGCAGTCCAGCACGACCACCACCTGGACCATGAAGTCACCTTCACTTATGACCAGTTTGGGGACCATTGATTGTGCCACTCCTGGATGTACCACATCTACTTTTCCATGTTCTATCTAGCAACAGCCCACTCCTCCAGCATCTGTCCAGCCCCATTCTTGGATCACCGTTTGATGACTATGATGGCCTCTCTCTCGGCAGAGTGGCTATGGCCAGCCTACTGGCACTTCCATAATAGATTGCCAGAGGATGTGGGCTTCATGGCATCTTTCCAATAGTTCTGGCTGGCCTGGCAGGGACAGAGGGCTGCCTTTCCCTTGGCACAGTGTTGGTAGGATATGGAGAAAGTTCGTGCCTGGCTCTTCGGCTGTGACTACACTAAGGGGGCCAGCTGGCAGAGGTCTGAAGCGATAGAGCAGCTGGAGTTGGAGGTCATATACCCGAAGATGCTTCTGGCCACCAGTCCTGAGGATTCATTGCTCTGTGGAGTGTACCAAGGGAAGTGGGAAAAGCTCTGGGCCCTCAAGGACTTTTACCGCAGGAGCCTTTATTTGGTCCATCATCAATCTTTTTTGGGAGATATATATCAGCTCATGCTTCTTCTACACCCTGAAGAAATAAAATAGGGGAAAAAGCACATCACCTGCCTCCTCGGCGAGGATGGCACCCCCCCACCTCGGATCTGGAGGAGATGTGTGGAAAGGCCAGGGGCTTCTACACCAGCATTTTTCTCCCCGGATCCGACTGAAGCTGCCACCCTCAGGGTGCTCTGGAATGAACTTCCCATGACAAGGACCGGGTAAATTTACATCACACTCTGGCTGAGTTTTCAGAAGCCCTCCATCTTATGTCAATCAACAAATCCTCAGTCATGGAGGAACAACCATGGAGTTCTACAGCCTGTTCTGAGACCTCTTTGACCTTGCCACTTTCTGGGCAGAGTCCAAGGGAAGTGCAGGGTTCTCCCTTTTTTGCTGGCAGTCAGTCCTGGCCCTGCTGCCCAAGAAGAGGAATGTCCACCATCTTTGGACCTGGTGTCCCATCTCACTCCTCTGCATGGAATATAAAACCATAGCCAATTCCATGTCACTGTGGCTGGGGTGCATGCTGCAGGATGTGGTCCATCCTGACCAAACCTATACCATCCCAGGAAAGTCCATTTTCAGTAATCTGCACCTGGTCCAGGATCTCTTGCAGCCTGGGTGAAGGGCAAGTAAGTAGTTCACACTCCTGGCCCTGGACCTGGAGAAAGAGTTTAACAAGATGGAACACAGGTATCTCTTGGGCCCCCTGCAGGTGTTTGGATTTGGGCCCCCTTTCATGGGTGGCACCTGATACCATCAATGAGGTTGGTGACCCTTTGTGGGCCAGCCTGTACTCCACCCTAACCCCATGGCTTGCTGGGGACATTAGTTGGCAACTCCTCCATAGGTGTGTATTTGGCACGGTTCACTCCATACCCTGACAAATGCCCCTTCTCTGGTGTGCGGGAGACCTTCAGTAGAGGGAGACACTCTGCTGATTCTTGGCCCAGTACTTCCTCCCCAGAGGCTGGCGGGGGGGTGCTTTAGCAGTGGGCAGGCTTGTGCCCACCCACTCCCCAGAACTCAATAAGACCACTCTCTTATCGCCGTAATGTCTGACCCCGCCAGAGCTTGTATGCACATTTTACCTTTTATTTCCTTGTGGTCACTCCTGAGTCCTTTATATTATGATTCTGCCGGCCATATTCTCACTTAGAATTGTAATCTGATCAATAAACAAGTAGTTGTTTTATCTAAAGCTTTTTGATCTTTAGTGGGTGTGAGTGGAGAGAGCTGGGCACAATCCATTTCTTTGTTAAAAGGATGGAATTGAATGTATGGTGATCGGGGGGCTGGTCCCAATCCCTGTAAGATGGTGGCTCCTGGTGAGGTAACTGTGGATGGGTGTGCTTGCTTGGGGACCATCTTTTGAGTAGCCAGAAGGCATAAACCCACTGCTTGGGACCAAATGCATCTGAGAGACTGGGGTGGACTGACACAGGAATGAGTGGTCACTTCACAGAGTGGGGTGAATTGGGGTTCTGGATAGGGAATTTGGGGTCACAGAAGCACAACAGGCCAGATATGGGGAGCAGCCTGTAACAAATCTGTTCAATACCCTTAATTATTTTCTCTCACCCTTCTCTCTACTAGTTCCAGATCAAATATAAGTTTCTTTGAGTTGGGATGCCTAGCACTGCATACACTGTTCACTGTTTGGGAATACCATAAGGTTATATTGTGGCCATATGATATTTTTTCTTTTTCTTGGCTATGTAGACACTTTGCTTTTAAATCAAAACAACGACCATCGTTTCAATTTAAAAAAGTCATATCTGAACGATATTTTGTTATTTCAAAATAACAAGCCCTGTCATTTCAAAACAGTGAACCTTACGTCTAAACAGGAAAACCTAGGAAGAAATTATAATAGCCGTTAAATCAAAATGGTTGTTTTGAAATAACACCGTTTGCACATGTTATTTCAAAATAGCCATTATTTTGATTTAACACTTTTGCCCTTCTCCTTCCCAGGGTGCCCTCCTTTCTTTATATATTGGGTGGGGGCATGGCCCTTCGAGGGGGCCATCTTGCCACACCTCCCATGGTGCCCCTCTCCTGAATCAAAATAGCAAGTTCTGTCTCTGGAATTGCTATTTCAATTTTGTGTTTTTGCTTAATTCGATTTAAGTTAAATCAATTTAATGGTTTTATTTCAAATTAACTTATTTTGATTTAACTTAAATGGAATTAACCGTGTAATTATGGACATAGCCGTTATGATTCCAAACATCCTGTTTGGTTCCCCCTATGACCCAGGCCTCCTGGGCTAACCTTCTGAATGTACCAAAATCAAGGCAAGGTGCAAAACCAGGGGCTAAACCCCCACACCACTGATGGGTGGTCCTTAAACCAGTCTCCCACTCAGTAACAAACTTGCTCCTGATTCCCCCACTCTGGTCATCACTGAGCGTAACAAAGCAGAAACAGCCCCCTTGCTGCACAGCAGTTCCTGTGGTCCCCTCTAGCCACTGGGTCTCTTAGAGAAATAGGTTCTCCTGACCCCAAAGGGCCAGCCACATCACCCAGAACAATATAGGCTTGGATCTTACCCAAAATACCATGCTGCCAGCCAATCCTTTAGTAACTACAACTAAAGGTTTAATATAAAAGGACAACAAACAAAATATGAGAGATGTTAAAGGATCAAAGTGAGTCACATATATACAAATGATTTAGAGTCCATAGAAAACAAATCCTTGAAGATCCTGTAGTTTGCGGATTAGTCCCACTCCTCTGGTGTGCATCCAGCAGCAGCAGCAGCAACTAGGTGGGTCTCAGTCCTTTGTTCAGTCCCAAAATTTCCAGAGGCAGGTGCTGGTTGCAGATAGACCAGAGACTGGAGACTAAAGACAAAATGGAGAATGGGTGATGGCCTTTTATCTCAGAGTCCTTGCCAGATCAAAATGGAGGTGGGCCACATGGTCAGTCTGGGTAACTGGTCAAACCAGTTTCCTCTTGGGCCCACTGTAGCTAGGAGCCCCCTCCTGATGGGCTATCAATATGACAATAGTTTGCACACACCCAGTCTGGGATTGCTTTAGCTCAAACAACTTGGAACACACATAAAAACAAATAGATTTGTAATCTCCAGTACAGGCATGATAGCTACATACAAATCATATAATCATTCCTAGCAAATTACAGCCTTTCTATTGATACCAAGCATGACATATCAAATATGGATCATTGCAAATATGAAATATCAATATGAAAAATAATCATAAACAGTCCCCTAGACCCAGACAGCGTCACACACCCCCAGCTCCCCCCAACTAGTGTTGCATAATGAATGAATGTTCTAAAACAGCTTTCTGCAGTAAGCTTGAGATAGCTTTCTGGAGTGGTGAAAGCTAATTTAGACCGGATTCTTATGTATTTATTTGGGATTATATTTTCCTTCTGAATTCCTTTGGATTTATTAAAACTAAATTTCATCAGCTAGTTTGTTGACCAGTAGCCTTGCTTTCTGACATTCTTTTTTAACTGATTTCTGTCTGTTTTGGGCTTTCCTTTCTTGAGTAGTTTTATATCATTTGCAAAGTTGCCACCTCAGTGGTTACCCACATTTACAAATAATTTATGAATATGTTGAATAGTACTGGTTCCAGGAAAGACCTCTGGGGATACCACTATTTATCTTTTCTCCATCTGAAAACTGGTCATTTACTTCTATCCTTTGCTTCCCATATTTTAATCTGTTACTGATCCAGAAGAGGACCTTCTATCTTATCCAATGAGAGTTTAGCTTGCTTAAGAGCCTTTGCTGGGAGATCTTGTCAAAGACTTTTTGTAAAATCTAAAAGCACCTTATCTTATGGATCATTCTTGTTCACATGCTTGTTGACTCTTGACTCCCCCCAAGGATTCCAATAGATGGAGAGGCATAATTTCTCTTTACTAGAGCCATATTCATTCATTCCAAACAATTCTTGTTTATCTTTTTTTTTTTTCCTTTCCCATGAGCTTTTGTGGAAGATAATACCACCTCATCAGATACTTTGAGGATGGGGAACCTTACAGAATTGGATCAAAAGAAATGCAGGGAAATGCATGTCATTGGATTAGAACATACTGAAAGAGAAAATTAAAGCATTTGTTAAGATTCAAACACTGGCAAACAGCACACACATCAAGACTCCATAGAGAAAAATCAGAACTGGAATCGATATGCAGACCTGATTGTGTGAAAGCACGATTAAATTGTTACTATGGATTCTTTTCACATGACCATAGGTGATTTGACCTCACCATCCTCTATATGCTGTTTCCCAGTGTTTAAATCTTAAAAAAACTGCTTTGATTGGCTCTTACAGTATGTCACAATCTGACGACTTGCACTTCTCGGCATTTCTTATGCTTCTATTCTGTAAATTTTCCCATCTTCAAAGCATCTGACAAAGTGAGATTTTGTTTTCCAATGAAGGCTCATCCAATAAATAAATGTATTAGTCTTTAAATGCCACAAGACTCCTTGCTTGTTTTACAGAACTAGAATAACACAGCTACTCCTTTGGAAGTTGTTTATCTATGTGGCTAATAACAGTTTACTTTAGTTTTAAACCAGTGTGATTAGTACCAAAGTTAGACTTACTGGCTCATAATTGCCAGAATACCTTCTGGAGCTTTCTTTAAAAAATTGCTTCACATTAGCTGTTCCTGAGCCACCTGGTACAGAAGTTGATATAATGTTACACTACTTGCCACAGTCAGTAATTCTGCAAATTCATGTGTGTGTGTTTCTCCAGAACTCTTGGGTGTATACCATCTAGTCTTGTGTTCCCATGTTACTGTTTAATGTACTGGCCTCCGTATGACAAGTGCTACATAAGAACTAGATTTCATTATTAAATCCTGGGAGACGGACCTCTGCATAGCTAGTTGATGAGTCCCATCTCACTCCAGATCCATATAGGGGGTCAAGACGTTGTGCAGATAAATACAAGAGATAACATACGAAAGTGCCTATTTTACTGTGTAAGAGTCCTGGCACCCTGTCCTGCTTTGTGCCATTTATATCCCAAGGTACACTCACACCCTGGCAAACACTGAAAAATAATAAATTGTGCTCTAAACCCAGGAATCCTGACACTCAAATGACCTTGAACTTTATTTAAAATATGAATAATTAAGGGATAAAAACTCTGACCAAAAGATTCACTTTTGGGGGGGTTAGGAGAATTAACCAAAAGTACTGGGCATTTTTACATGTGACAGGAATGTGTATAGCTGTTTGCAACAGAAACAAAACTGTAGAAGATTTTTTGATACTTTAATTTCCCTTTTGTGATCTTCTGTTCCTATCCTGTGGCAATGAAAAAGAAAAATGGTCTTGAGGGTAATACAGGACACCATGAGTTAGGCAACTCCCATTTAATTCCAACCTCTGTAAATATTGCTTGTTTGACCTCGAACTTTGAGCCACAGAGCAGTGCCAAAGCCACAGGAATAGCTTAAGAAGGATGGCTTGTGTTCTTTCTGCTTTACAGCTCACTTCTTCTCTGTGGAGAGCTGATATAGCAAGAAGGCAGCTACAGTAGTCAAACCTTTGGAGCTATTGATAAATTGATCCTTCACTTGATGAACACCCGGATTATCCTTGCACGAATGCATTTGGTCTTCATGCTGTACACGATTGGGTTCATGAGAGGTGGGATCAGCAAATACACATAGCCCATGACAATCTGAACCAAGGGAGAAGAGATTTTCACAAATCTGTAAATCAGAGTCAAACTAATCGCTGGTGTGTAGAAAAGCAGGACAATGCATATGTGGGAGATGCAGGTGTTCAGGGCCTTCAAGCACTCCACGTGGGACGTGATACTGAGCACGGTTTTGAAGATCATCACATAAGATAGGAGTATAAGCAGGAAGTCCAACCCTTCTGAGGCAAGAGTTTGAGCGAGACCATAGATAATATTGACTCTGATGTCTGAACAAGCCAGTTTCATGACCTCTTGGTGCAGGCAGTAGGAATGTGTGAGGGTGTTATCCCTACAGTATGGGTACTGTTTCAGAAGAATGGGGAGTGGTAATATTTGGGCAACACCTCTTAGTAGAGACACCAGTCCCAGTTTGGCTATTCTGGATGGAGTTAATATGGATTCATATCGGAGTGGGTTACAGATTGCAACCAAACGGTCGAAGGCCATCGAGAGGAGCACAGCAGATTCAGTGACTGTAAACATGTGGATGAAGAACAGCTGGACGAAGCAGGAATCATGGCTGATCTCTCTAGAATTAAAGATGAATATGCCCAACGTTGTTGGCATGGTGGATATCGCTAAGCCGAGGTCTGTGACTGCCAGCATGGAAAGGAAAACATACATGGGCTCATGGAGACTTTGATCTGTTTTGATAATGAACAGAATAACTGAATTTGCTAATATGGATGAAAGATACATTATGCAGAGGGGGATAGAAATCCAGACTTGAACATCTTCCAGCCCAGGTAGTCCACTGAGATAGAAAACAGTATGCTGGATTTTACTGTCATTGCCAGATAACATAATGGCTAGGGGGGGGACCAAGCAGTTTTCAAAATTACTTTCTGAAAGGAAAGAAAAAAGAAAAATAACAGGTCAGCAGATGGTATTAAACAAGGTATCATGTTGCTCTATATACAGGTCTACAGATTTCCAGGAGCTCAAGGAAGTTTAGCAAATATATGGTCTTTTATTTGCCATATATGATTATTTGCTCTGTTTTTCTGTGTGTAACACCTGGTACTGGACTATGTTGAAAGACAGGCCACTGTACTGGATTGACCATTGGTTAGATCAGATACAGCCATTCTTTTTTTTGGGGGGGGGGTGTATCTAGCAATGCTTATCATTGTATCAGTGGTGTACATTACATATATATGTTATTATATCTGTATAATGTACACCACTGATACATTTATAAGGATTGGCAGATTGGTTCAGGCTTGTAGTTCATACCGTCCTGTATGAAGTGGCAAGAACCAGATGTTTCACAGGAAGGTAGAAGAAGACCTTCCATAGACAGATATGAGATAACCTGCTCCCAAGGAAAGCTTCCTTCTATTAGCCACAGATGAGACATATTTTAAGGTGTAAGGCATATGGACATTCCAAGCCATTTCATAAAAATCTTACATTTTCAATTAGATTTTCTCATTCCCCATATGAAAATCAAATCCATCTTTCACTCTTATTAAACTCTTGGTCCCACTGATATCTTGTAGCTGTGAGTCCCACAGCCTACTTGAGAACTGAACAAGCTTAGAATTGTAACCTTTTGAGTATATGGTGAAAACAGTCATAGTATTTATCTCTCCTTCACTGATCCTATCTATCTATCTATCTATCTATCTATCTATCTATCAAGCCCAAATTATGGCAGTATCTCTTTGCAAGACATGGGATATAATCTTAAACCTCTGATCTCAGTCCCAGAAACCTGACTTCAACAGTGTCACTCTAGATTTACATAATTAAATTTGATCAGAATCAGGCCCTATTAACATTGCATTAACAAATGTTTTTGGTGATAAACTGTGACTCCCCAAAATTGCTCCCAGACAAGGTCAATGATTTCCAGACTAGTGTTTACTAGATGCAGAAAGCTTGAACAACCTAGAGGCTTCTCTTGATACTCAAAGGAGCCCATTTTCTCACCATCCTAGGTTCTGTAAGTATTTGGGAAGTTAGAGGCTAACACAGAGAAATCCTTTATCTGGGTGGGGGAGGGATTAGTGTCTAAAGTGGTGAATAGGGAAAACACTAGTGAATAGGTAAAATGTTAAATAGGGCAAACAATTAGCAAGAACTGCTAACTCGGCCCTCTGTCATGCCAACAACAATTTGGGGATGGAAATTAGAGGTTGCTGAATAGAAATCTCTCTGCAAATAGAGAAGAGGAACAGCTTCCTGCCAGGTTAGCCTTGTGTGCTGAGAGTAGGGTAGCCAGGGAATGAACCTGGGAAAGAGAAGGAGTGTGACAGCCCCTTAGTCCTTGGTGCAAACATGGAACACAAGTAAAGTGAAAAAGTGTTGGAATCACAAACTGTAAATAAAATTGTAGCAGTGGTGCCTGAACCCAAGAACCTCTGACTGGGTTTGTGAAGGCAGCACATGCACAAATGGCCCTTCAACAGCCTGCTAAAACTACTTTTGCACTACTATCCAGTTGAATGTGCAAACAGCTTCTGGGCATTTAAGGAAAGAGCATCATCCAGCTTCTCAGTGCTCTGAGAGTTAATAGCACAACCCCATTGCACAAATTACACGTTCCAGAGGGGCAGTCACGTTAGTCAAGCATGCCAAAAGAAACAAGGTATCTTGTGCCACTTAAAAAATTTATCATATGAGTTTTTCTGGCTAAAATCCCACTTAATCAACCACATGAAAGGGACACTACTACAGTGTAAGAAGGAATATATGAATGCAGTGAAGGGGAAGTCACAAGTTCGCTTTACATCTTTTTCAACAATCCAAGCAAGGTGGATTCAAACACTGTAGAACAGCAGATAGGAAGGTGGGAAGGTTAAAAGATAGGAAAATCACCTCTTGTAATTAAAGAAATAAGTGTTAAAGTGGCACTTTTAAAGACTAGCCTTTTTTTTTCTTGAGAGGGAAAATCCCACTACATCAGACTCTTGAAGATGGAAAACTTACAAAATAGGAGAAAAATAAAAGCAGGGGTGTGTAAGTGTAAGTCATAGCATCTGACAAAATGGGCTTTTGTCTCATAGAAGCTCATGCAATAATCAAATTACTCCGTATACATTCCAACAGACTCCTTCCTTGTTTTGTTGTATTAGACTGACATGGCTTCTGCTTTCGATCTTTTATAATGAGTGAGCCAGCCCAAATTTCTATTCAGATATCATTGAACGGTTGAAGTGTCAGATACAAATTCTAACTTTTCAGTTTCCTTTTGGCGCTTGAAGTGTTTCTGTAACTTTATGTCTTTCACAGAATGTGTAGGGATGTTGTAGTGTTCCCCTATTTTATTTTATTTTATTTTGTAAATACTACCATTGTTGATCTCTGATGTGTGTGCATTTATTCTTTTTGCCAGACTCAGTCTTGTTTGGACAATATATAAGGCAGAGTGGTATTGTTTGCATATGAAGGTGTATATCCTCTTTGTGAGAGTAGATGTGTGAATCTGATAGTGATTGGGGGTCCCAGGATGATGTTATTTCAGTAGATATGTGGGCAGGATTGGCAAAGAGGTTTGTCAGGGGGGTAGGTGACTACCTCAGTGTTTGTGTTGTATACTGTGCAGTTTCTATGGAGTATCTGCTTCAGATTGGGGGCCTGTCTGTAAGTGAGGAGAGGCTTATATTACAAGGCTTGAAAGGCAATTCCCAAGCTAAAGCCACATTGGCTCCTACACCTGAGACAGAGACAAACTCCTTCAGAATCTCTATCAGGCATTCTTAGAAGTATGATACCCAACTGCAGAAGTGAAGAAACAGAATGACAGGGCCAGATGTGTCCCTAAAATGTCAATTACTATAGGACAAGTCCAAAATGGAAAACAATAGAATGCCCCTGGCCATCAGCTACAGCCCACAAATCCAACTTCAGCAGACCACCATCGGGGAACTACAGTCTATCCTGCGAGAAGGTCCCTCACCATCTAAAGCTTTCAAAGGTAGGCCTCTTGTCACTCACAGATGGTGTCACAGCCTTAAGAAAATGTCAGCAACTGTAGACCTGTCAATAGAAACACAAAGGAAGGACCCTATCCCTGAACCAAACCCTGTTGCAAATTCTGCCCACATATCAATTCACCCTCCCAGCACATTCTCTGAAAGACAGATATAGAGTAGGATTTGATCTGGCTCACTCATTTTCAAAGCTATTTTTTCCTTTATTTTATCCTTCCCACCTCCTTATCTATTGTTCCACTCTGTTTGAATCAAAACAGCTTGCTTGGATTGATGAAAAAAATCAGAACTGCCTTTCTGAGTTGTGATTCTCTGCATCTCTATATTCCCTTTCATACTGTAGTTTTCATTTCACACATCTGATGAAGTGGAGTTTAGCCATGGGAGGGGAATAAAAGTGCCCTAGGGCTCCTGCTCTTTTCCAGTTAAAGGGGAATTAGGAATACCTCTGAATTACTTTTAAAGCAGAAGCTGTTACACAGTATAGTTAGTGCTCCTCTAGCACCTCTGACTCATTTCACTCAACTGAAATGTGCAAAGTGAGTTTGTTTTCTATTCATTGTGTTACAATGCAAATTTTGGCCCAACATTTATAGCATTATATTTCCATGCATGCATGAAAAGCTTTTCCTTCCCCCAAATCTTCCTTTGGCAATGATTTCTCAGCCTTGAGTGGACCACTGTCACAGTACATTGCAACATAACACCTGTTTCCCAACCACAATGAGGCTTTGTGGAAACAGGTTTCAAAGTGAAATGAATGAGTATGGAAATCCCATGGATGTTGTCTGTTGCTGTCTGTCTCTGGCTGAATATCTATGTACTGTGTTAATAAAATACACACTACCCTGAAGCAGTATTTTTACAGCCATGAACAAGTGTAAATTAAAATATCAAATTTAAAATTAAGTCTTCAGCTGTCGATACAGTGTTGGTGGAATATGGAGAAAGTTTGTGCCTGGATATTTGTCTAAATATTAAGAGCACAGCTAGCCCTAGTTCAATAAGAGGCTACTGGAAAAGAAGATGCAAAGGAAACAGGACCTCAGGAAAAGTGGTCTCTTAGTATATAATTCAGGGAAGTTAAGAAGCAAATCCTGAGCTTCTCTCTGGAAAGTTCCCATTTATAGGTTCCAGCTAAGTTGCACAGATTGCTCTGCCAGTGTTGGGAGTCTCTTCAGTGGCTGAGCAGCTGGTGCTGTGAAACTCTTTAGACCAGCACACACACAAACCCTGTTGAGAAAATCTGGGTCGCCATCAGAGTGGAAGTATTTTTGGTAATAACCATCTATGGACAATTATTTTCATACCCTCTTATTCTCTCCAGAGATGTTTTATCCCTACTCTTCAAATGAAACGATATTCTGGTCACTCTTCTCTCCACAGAACACATTATCAGGGGAAGAACCACAGGTGTCAAATTCAGCAGGGTCTTTGCATCAAGCTAGGTTGACACACACTTTCCTGTAGCTGAGAACCTAGTCTGAGGGTGGTAAAGTGGTGGGATTCCTCCACAGGACAAGGAAAGGCACAAGGTTAACCTCTGGCACTCAGAGACCAGAGATGGGGCAGATATGAAGGATGAGTTCTAACTCTGAAGCATTTTCGAAGGGCATGTATGCTGGAGCCCACTTCTAGTCAACGAACACAAATACCCCATATTTCTTCACCGACCTGTTGCAACAGAGCAACAAAGTTTTGAGTTCCCACACTGAAAATCAAAACAAAGCCTAAAAGCTTTGAATGTGAAGTTGCTGATTTAATTTACAGGAGCACTCTACCCCTCTTGAAAGAGAATTTGTTTCAGAATTCTGACTCATGATGTCAGGGAATTCACACCCGTAACCCTCTTGAAATGTGATATTTCTTTGTATCGTAAAGGATTTCCCATTGACTATGGGCACATGGAGTGGAAGTATCCCCAGCTATCCAGTATTGCCTGCTCTCCACCCTCTGTCCCTGAATCACAAATACAGCCCAGTGGAGTCAGCTGCTGCTCCACAGAAAATCTGCCCATGTCAGCAGCTGGCAGCTTTTACCCTTCCCTTTGGGTTTGAGAGATTTAAAGACAGCAAAACTTGCCAACGTACCCAATGCCTGTGAGAGCAGCAGCCAACAGAGCTCTGCACCCGAATGGACAAAGAGTGAGCATAGAGCTTGTGCAGACAGCAGGCAGTGTCAGCTCACACAGGGTGCAGCTGTACTTATGAAGTGTGTTTGCCCATTTCCTTGGGGGCAGCTTGTCCAATTGGGACCCTCAGTGGATTGGTTCTGTGTGTACCAGCTTTAACCCCCTCACTGCCAATGGCTAAGTGTCGGACTCCCAATCACAAGGGATGGGCAGCTGTGCCACCAAACTGGACTACAGTAAAAGCCCTGGCACAGACTCTTTTCCTAGAATCCAACCATGTCAGCACTGTGCCTAGGGCTCAGAGGAGCACAGGGCTCCCTTGAGGCATGACCACTGGCTAGGATGGTGCTGTTCCAACTGCAATCTTGCTGCAATAAAATATACCACCTAATAATATTTATAGAGGGTGAGATATTGCAGGGTTTGATTCAGTCCCAGGTTCTAGCAGGCAGAAGTTTAAGGATCTGAGGGTAAGGAGTTATATCTCAGACAAACCTGCTTAAATGGAATTTATCAACCTGTCCTCAGTGAAATTATTTAGTTCTTTCTTTAAACCACTTTATTGTCTTGGCTTTGCAAGCAGCCTTTGGCAAAGAGTTCCGCAGGGTAGCTGTGCATTGTGTGGAGAAATACTTTTAAAAATTATAATCTGCTGTCCTTTAGTTTCATGCAACAATGTATATTTCTTGTGTTATGAAAAAGAGTTAATGATATTCTTTATTTATTTTCTCTACACTCAACTTGACTTAATTGTTCCGTATTATATCCTGCTTCAATAATGGGTATGTCTACACTATGTGTTTAAGTCAACTTAAGGGCCCTTAAGTCAACTTAAAAAGAGCCCTGTCTACACTGCAGGGCAATAAAGTCAATTTTAGGGTCCAGTAAAGTCGACTTTATAAGGTCCACTTATAAAGTCGACTTTACCGTTAAGTCGACTTTATTAAGTTGACTTAAGGCAATGTGGACTAGTGCAGTGGGGACATTAAGTCGACTTTATAAAGTTGACTTAAGCCAGGGCACCCATTTAGAGTCGACTTTATAAAGTCGACTTAATGTAGTGTGGATTCACTAAGTTGACTTAATAAGGTCTACTTAAAGTTGACTTTAAATAGACTTTATTGAGTTGACTTAATAAAGTCAACTTGGCTTTTACAATGTAGACATAGCCAATTTCTTTTCTGGTCTGAAAAGTTCCTCTCTCATTAATCTCTGCTCTTTCAAAGCTGTTCTATGCTCCTCACCATTTCAGTTACAATTTTTCCTACTTTTCCCAATTTTAATATATCTTTCTTTTTTTATATGAGGCAATGAGATCTACATCCAGTATTTAAGAGGTAGCAATGCCTTGGTTACATAAAGAGGGAATCCTATGTTTTATGTCTTATCCCTTTTATAATGACTCCCAATATTTTGTTAGCTTTTTCCACATGGCACTGTACATTCAGTAATTGTTTTTGGGGCACCACCCACAGTAAATCCAATAGTTTTATCCCCCCCACACTTGTTAAAAGTTAACTTATACCCAAGTTTTAAAATAAGGAGACATGCACTAGAACATTAATCCAGAGGCCACAATTTTTCAGGACCAGCCTTCAGGGCCCCCTAAAAATAGAAAAATGTGGTGGAGTGCAGTGCTCTGGTGCATTCCCCCTGCCCTTACCACTGCTGCTCACTTTTAAAAGCTCCCAGCCTGGGGGAAGCTCCCTGTCCTAGAAGACTGTGAATCCTGCAGTTCTCCAGCTGGTCAGGAGCTTCTCCCAGGCTGGGAGTTTTAAAACTCCTGCCCTGAGCATGCTGAGCATGCCCTGAGTCACCAATGGAAACATTTTGTTGCTCTGACCAATGAAAATACTCCAAGCTCCGTCACAGCCACCAATTATAGTGACCGAGGAAGAGGGGTCACTCTACCTGGAAACACATAACGTACTGTGAATCACAAAAATGCACCCATGGGAAAATGGGGCATGCAGGTCCCACCCCCCATCAGAATATCATCTAGCAGTGTCTTCATCAGTGGCTCTGACCCAGCGAAATTAGGCAGATTTAGCCAATCAGGAAGGGGCATTGGGTGATTGACAGATCAGCTTTAAACCCTGGAGATCTGGCTACTCTTTGGCACAGAGGAGTCTTGTCTCTGCTTGGGCTGTGGCCATGCCTCACTCCAGCAAAAAGCGGCTGGCTCAGCAGTGACCCAGAACTGCACAGGGATGGCATCATCGTTGTGATGAGCACGTCAGGTCTTAGCAGCAACCCAACATTTGTAGGTTAGGAATAGGTGCAGCCAAAAACAGGAGACTCTGTGTGTGTGTGTGTGTGTGTGTGTGTGTGTGTGTGTGTGTGTGTGT